>CAAKHC010013291.1:23991-36895 GCA_901007825.1 Macroramphosus scolopax
CCTAATTATACTGTCACATTTTAAACCTGTTAGCTACTGTTATTATTTGAAGCCTGTGAAAAACAGATTACCTCTAATGCTATAGAGAGGAAGTTTATTTTTTTAACATTACAGTAAAATAATTTGACCTGTAGTAAATACTAAGAATACTACAAGTCAAGATATGTACGGTAATAGGGCTTCATTTACAGGAGGAGTAAGTTCTCTAGGATTTGGCCTAAAGGAACCAAAGTTTGTTACCCTCAGTATCCAGTACGGATCTACTAACATTTTGTGCAGTACAAAAGGATCCTTCTGTGCTTGTGTTTGCTCCCCAGGTCCTCTCTCAGACGATGGCAGCTCTGATCGGTGTCGTCAGCCTGGTGTTCTGTGGTCATCTGGGGAAAACAGAGCTCGCAGGCGTATCGCTGGCAACTGCAGTGAGGAGCCTCGCTCCACTCCTGTCATCATGCCTCTCCTTGTGAATCTACCTTAAGATTTATACATGTTTTGTTTTCCCTTTGCAGGTGATTAATGTCTCTGGGATCTCCATTGGTGCTGGTTTAACATTAACGTGTGACACCTTCATATCTCAGGTACATTAGTGTCCACATTACAAGGTGTTCTGTCATCCGCACAGTGACAATACAACAGACCGTTTGCTTCAACCACATGGACGTTCTTCCTGGATCCCCTCTAAAACAGCAATAATTTGTGTTAAGTTTAATTATTCTGGTGCAGTCATATCATTTGTTTGAGGTATGTTTTCCACCTGTTTCCTGCAGACGTATGGGAGCGGTAACCTGAAGCGTGTGGGAGTGATTCTCCAGAGGGGGATTCTGATCCTGCTGCTGGCCTGTTTCCCCTGCTGGGCCGTCCTCATCAACACTGAACCTCTCTTACTTGCTGTGAAACAGAGCCCAGAGGTCGCCAGGTCAGCCAACACCACCTGCTGCATCTCAGCCAGTAACTCTGTTGGATATGTGGAGCAGAATCCCTTTGAATCATCTTAGAAATGTTCTTTCATAACAAGACCGTGTAGCCAACGTGAGTCTGTCAGACCAGACTGTGTTGGAACACGCCCGTGCTGTCCTGACATATTGTGCTGGACAACATGTTCTGTTAGAGGTTTCCAGAAGGTTCATAATGTCCCACCCTCAGGTGAAGCGCAGCCACCTTTGCTCTTCCGAAGCAGTCATGAATAAAATCCAGCACACTGTGTTGAATCCATCAAATATTTGCCTTAATTATTGTTCTATTCTTAGCTGCAACCTCATTACAGATGCTACACATTCATCACAAACATTCATGGGATTCACTTTCAACTTGTTTTCTTTCTGCCGTGGAGTCTCTCCCAGCTGTACGTGAGGATCTTCATGCCCGCCCTGCCGGTCAGTTCGGTCCCTTCGGTTTCTATTTCCGACTTCACATATGGAGAAACTGTTTAGTAATATAAAACCTTCCAATAGATGCCTGGTGATAAAAAAGCAATGCGCAAAAAAATGTCTATGCCAGTGACTGTGCTGCTATTTAAATACCATCTGCCTTCCTTCCCCAGGCTGTTTTTATGTACCAGCTGCAGGGGAGGTACCTGCAAAATCAGGTGCAGTCTCTTAACGCGAGGCTACTTGTGGGACATGTACTAATGAACAAGGTAAATTCAATATGGTGACTTTGTGTTGTGGTTTACAGGAAATCATCTGGCCTCAGGTGGTGACTGGGGCGGCCGGCAATGTCTTTAATGCAATTATCAACTACGTCTTCCTCTATCCTCTGGAATTGGGGGTCAGGTGAGTATCAGATCGCGATTAGTGAATATTAGCATACTACAATGAAAATGCTAGAACACAATACACATCAGACGAAATAGATGAAACATTCGTCTGGATGGAGATTGTTTTCATTTTCATATCCACCGACTGTGGATAGCAGCGATTCCTGTTCCTGCTCTAACACATGCTGTTTTGTCTTGAAGTGGGTCTGCAGCAGCCAACACCCTCTCACAGTATTTCATGACTGTGGTCTTATACATTTACATCTGCTGGAAGGGTCTGCACAAGGCCACATGGGGAGGTCAGTTGGATTCTCCTTCTGTGGAATTAAATACGTCTGTGAAGTCAAGCAATGTCCTGATCCAAGTTGTCCACAACTTTTCGTTGTGAATGGAACACTAATCTTCAGATAGAAGAGAGGTTCCTGTACCGTATCCACCTGTTGGTAGCAGTAGCATCACATTGAGATGTGGTCTGATGTGTGGCCTCTTTCGGCCCACAGGTTGGTCCCTGGACTGTCTGCAGGAGTGGGGACCCTTCGTTCGGCTGGCCATCCCGAGTATGCTCATGCTTTGTTTGGAATGGTGGATCTTTGAAATAGGAGGATTCCTGGCCGGTTTAATTAGCGAGGCCGATCTGGCAGCCCAGGCCGTAGTTTACCAGCTGACCATTCTAGCTTTCATGGTAACTCTTGTCAGGTGTTTTTGTAAGTTTCATTTTTGGGAAGTCTAAAGAAAGTTGATTGGTACTTTAGATGACTTCAAGGCAGTTGCATTGTATCCATAATCATAATTTAGACTGACGGTCATAAAAGGCTGTTTGTAATATTTTGTTTATTATAGCCAGAATTGAATTGTTAATTTACTCCTATTGAAATCAGGAAAGTCAAATTTGTATATAACCAATACAAATCATTCATATAAACAATAATAGTCTCATTGTTATACACTATGTTCACTCACAGTTCCCACTGGGATTAGCTTGTGCCACCGGTGTACGGGTCGGGAACGCTCTCGGTGCTGGAGACAAAGAGCTGGCAAAGCGATTTTACAAGGTCTCCATCAGTTGTGCATGTAAGAAGAAATGCATGTAGAGTTTATACAACTGCACATGCTGTTGTTCAGTTGACAGGATTAGACTGTTTATAAAGATAACAACTTGTCTCATTGCAGTCACCACTTCATGTCTTATTGGAGCGAGCTTCAGCATCCCCAGAAAGGTCATCGGATACATTTTCACCACCGATCAGTGAGTATATTTATTGAAACAATATACTTCACCTTGTTATTTGTATTATTCCAGCACCAGACTGTCATTTTGAAGGACTTAAGATGCTCAAATTGTCACCAGATTTGGTGGAAACATCAGACCGTTGAGCTGTACTGGGTCACACTGAGAGGGTCTATAAATATACTGTCACAAGAGGGTAGAGATTTCAAAATAAAACAGGAAATAGCTAAACAAGATAAGAAAAGTGAGTATAAACAGAAAAAAAATCCTCTGATCACAAACCAAAGGTCCACACAGGATCGTGACACATTTAAGATCAACGTCTCAAAACATTTGAAGTAATATATTTATCACAGTCTATCATCTTTCCCTGCATGTTTATAGGGACGTTCTGGAGAAGGTCTCTGTTGTCATGGTTCTGTTTGGCTTCATGCATGTTGCTGATGCCACTGTGGTGAGAAACAACCTCATGGAAGGACCTTTAATAACATTTATTACCTGGTCATGATGTATACTGAATGCTGCGTGTGTGTGTTTGATATCCACAGGGTGTGGCTGGGGGGGTTCTCAGAGGAGCAGGGAAACAGTCTGTGGGTGCTCTGTGTAACCTGGTGGGATATTATTGTATCGGCTTCCCCATCGGTGTGTCTTTGATGTTTGCAACCAACATGGGCATTTTAGGTAAGAACAGCTGGTGACATACAGTCACATAATTAGTATGTTGTCTTGTCGTTCGCTTATGAATTCAGTAAAACCCCAATAAAAGTCTTCTCTCGTGTTTGTTACAGGATTTTGGACAGGACTCACAGTTTGTGCGACACTGCAGGCGGTCTTTTTAATAACCTTTTTGTACAAGTTTGATTGGACAAAAGCTGCTGAGCAGGTGTGTGTCATTAACACTCAACATGTTAGCTGCTGTAGTTTATACTTTCCCTGGAGATGTGCAGTTTCTGATGCCTCCACACTTTCTGTGTAACATAATATAACCTGCAATGACCATTTGAGTCACGAGTGGAAACAGTCCGACATCAGTTGATGAGTCGAAGCTTCAAAGGTTTCAGAGGGTGTTTTGTCTTTGTATCAGAAGTACTAGAACTTTGCCATGATAGTAGCTGATGGCAGCGTGGGGCTGCAACCGTATGAGATCTTTACGATACAATAACTGTTACACTCATATGTTTCTTTATTAGGTGCCTCTAGATAACAGTAATCAAACAAGTCTAGCATTGTAATGTCCAGTTTTAATTCATCTGCTTGCATCATGGTGTTGATTTATTTTAATAGTCATTTTGATCAAATTGTGGCGCTGTTGAACTGTGCTGGATTATATTGAGAGGTGTACCTAATATTTTGTCCATCCCAGTTGAATGAATTAGTGTCATTGATACAAGAATTATCAACAAGCCCTAATAACATTGATAGTTCACTGTGTGACCCATCTTGCTGAGTTCTATACAAATAATTGAAACTGGAGAGATTAGCCAACAGCACTGTTCCCTTGTACAAATTATGTTTCTGTTTATTTAATCCCCTGCTGAGTCATCGCCAGCGATATCACAGCAATAATGTATTTCACTTTCACCACTTGAATGTCTCTGATCAGGCTCTTGTGAGAGCAGGAGTCAAGATCAAAGAGGGAGAAGAGACGGTCCAGATGGAAAATACAGGTAAGGCTTGTTGTGTGTACGCGACACCTCCTGGGTTCAGTGTTAATAAGAATTCTTTTACTCCTCCAATATCTAGAATCAAATGAGAGCCAGGCCCAGGTCAGTGTCCCTGCACCCAGTGAGAGCACCGAGGAGGACCACACACACCTGGAGGTGAATGCTCCGGGACAGATTGGATCCACCACCGTCGTAGTGGGAGGGGTTCTCCCAGTGAGACAACTGGTGTTACGGCGCGGCCTGACGTTACTGATCATGGTCGCCATCCTTGTCGCTGGACTCTTTTCCAGTTACTTATTGGCCAGACTGTTCAAATGACTGTGGATACCAGATGTTTGTTGCATTAAATCTCAGTTAAGCAATGTTTTTGTCAACACCTAGTTAATCAATCCTTGTAGCCAGACAAGGTGTCCAGTTTTTTAATCACTCTGACAATCAATACATGAGCCTGCAGCCTGTCTGCTTGAACTCCTGCAGCCCTCAGAATCCCAGAAAGTAATCAAACATCTAAGACAAAGAGACATAGCTACCAAGGGGTTAGCATTATAAAACAAATATTAGATTTTATTTTGAAAGGTGGGTTCACAAGCTGCTCCGATTCTGTAGGTTTTATTTACATCAGGCAACAGGGCTAATTAATCTGGTACAACTTTAATTAACCATCTAATCAGACATGTCCTGTCCTCTCTGTAATTTGAACACAGCCTTCAGCAATACATTTTAAACTTGTGTCGCACACCTATATCAAATATGATAGTTCATGTTCATATGCATGATAACTTATATTGATATAAGTTTGAATTTGTAATGTAAAACATTTTTATTTTTTATTTTCCCATTCGATGTCAGTTTGCTTTTCTTTTCATACCAAAATGAGACCTCAGTATCATTTCATTCTTTTGTCATCATGCTGTTCATATCTTTTCTGCTGTAAGTATAACCCACGTTATGAATACCTTCTTCCCACCTTACATGGCTGTAAATAAAACTCAGCTTTTTCATGTTGTATCTGCTTTGCATGAAGTTGAACCTATTTCCTCTGCGATTTACAAAATGTTGGTGACAAATTATTGATGAATTGATTGATTGACTATCTTTATTTAGCATGAAAATCTTAATCTGATGTAACAAATAATAACAGCTGCTACAGACAAATGTAGTGAAGTATGAATGTATAAAATCAAATATTGATTTAAAATGAAATACTATTTTCTTGACAGCTGTTCTGTATTTCTACCAATGGACATAAGTGCCTTTCATTTCAAAAATGGCAAATAGCAATGATTTAAACAGCCTGATGTATGTGCAGAGATTACATCATACCCATAGTAATGAGACTACACCCATATAAGGAGCAACAGTGCCATCTAACGGTCGATCCTGGTACTGCTGGTTGGACATTAAAGCCTGTCTCAACTGGACTGGTAAGGAACACTGCTATAACTATTATTATTATAATTACCACTATAAATATCATTGTTTAAAACATCTGCAAGCTGTTTATACCAACAATAATCCAGTATATATAATGCTGATAAGGTTTTCCTCTGCGTATACACCGACTTGCATCTGTAGCAGGATGTGTGAGTACAACTTCTCAAACTAGCAGGACCAATGGTAAGATGGAGTTGCAGACACTTTTTATTTGAAGTATGAATCCCTTCATGATAACTGTGTAGACGACTTACAGTTTGAATAATTTTTAAACTCAATATTTTAGATCAGAATTGTTTATTATAAGTGAACTGCAGAGATGAATCACAGTCAGGGTGACTCCGCACAAATCATCAGAGCATACAGTGTGCAGGGGGGAACATCAATACACAGTAAACAGTAAAAACGTAAATGGTTGATGACATTCAACACAAGTCTGCTTTGCTGCGTCACGACTATGATGCAGCGGTTACCACTGACATCTGGAGTCCTTTGTGGACATCTGTGCATGTGGTAAGTTGTAGTTAGTGTGAAATGAAGACATGATAGCAGGTCAATGTCACCAGAACTTTATCTCCTGTTACAAACGCCTCACCAGAAACATGGAGCAGAATGTTTCCTCTGATAATTGAATAATTCACATGTATCTTTCATTCATGCTTGTCCCATTCATTTTCACCCTAAACATAGTCTACATCTAAAATTATAAGATTAGATTCTATAATCTTGCCTTTGAATTTATTTTCAATGTTGTTCTTCTTGCCTCCACGGACTTATAACGCTGGTTTGCCCTGGTTTGACATCAACTGGTGATGCCCTCGTGTCTCAGGGAGCAGCTCAAAACAGCTCAACAATGAGCTTTAGTATCACGTTTGCTTTCTTGACCCAGTTGCACCTTTACTTAGTAGTGCGATCAGTGTTTTCTAACTACTTCCTCGTCCGTCATGTAGACCCATGGGATCGGAAACTTCAAGTGTGAGGGGTTCTGATTCGGTTCCCCTGCTGGGCTATCCTCATCAAAGGTTCACCTCTCCTCCAGGTTTCAGGTCAGTTCCAGTGTTGTTGTTGTACGGAGTCTAAGACCCAGAGTGGAGCAGAAGATGGAGTCTGTGTTTGTACGCTAACAGCTGGATGAGAAACAGAAACATCTTGTGGCTGTTTATTCTTGTCCGACTCTCTTGTGGTGACGTTGGCCTGCTGGGCTTAATATCCTGATGTTGTCCCATATATTACTCGAATTTTGGATTCAGATACAAGTTTTTAAATACACACTGTTTTTCTAACTTGATGTCTCTCCTAGTTGTGGATGAAGATATTCCTACTTGCTACGCCTGTGTGAGACGTTCTGATTTCTTTAGAGACTTCTTGTGTCAAGTTACTGACACATCTGTCCAAACATTGTTGATCATTACTTGATCATTGATCGTTTTATCGGATTTTATGGCCAATCGTCTGAAATGTGGCTTAAGATCAAACAAGCTTGCCCCAATGCAAATGATGTACATGAACAAAGATCCCTGCTTCCACCAGTGCCGTCTCTGTGCTACCATGTGCTCTGAATCACGATTGGAAGTCGTTCAATACACTGTTATGTAGAAATGTTTATGACGTCGTTGTTTCTGGGAGCTACAGACAAGCAGAGCCTCTGTGTTTGTATTGTTGTCTTCCTCTATTGATGATGAGGAACAGGCTGCTCTGGCATCACAGAGTCGCTCTATTCAGATTTCAGACTATCTTGACAGATCTGAATTTTTAACCTGATCGTCTGCATTAGATTACAAGCGATTGTCAATCATTCATGTACTTTGGGAACCGTCTGTTTGGACGCAGCACAAAGCCTCTTACAGCCAACAACATGACGTGTTTTTTGTCAATACATAAGTGTTTTTTTATGATTCTTCCTCTCCTGCTCTGCTGGTTTGTCACTGTCCTATTGAGATGCATCTGCAGTCAGTATTTCCTGGCTTTGTTGCTGTATGTTAACATCTGCTGCAGGGATCTGCACACGGCCACAAAGGGAGGTCAGTAAATGTGGCCCTGTGCAGGTCCCTGCAGCAGATGTTAGCATATAGCAACAACTGTTTGGACGCTGACCAGCACTCCTCTTTGCTTCATTACCGACTTCCTGGTCGACATTCACTACAAACTAAAAGAAAATTCTAGACATACAGTAACTAATAATATTCTTATTCTGTTTAATTATTTAATCTGATTTAATCATTTGCATCTCTTAGAACACGTTTCTTTGATTATCCTTTATAAATATTCTGCTCTAATAAATTCACAATATTCAAAAACAAACCTTTGACCCAATGAGTGGGATCCTGCATGTAACTGTCAGCGCCTGTTTGCTCATGGTTTGTATTAAATGGTGCATATTTGAAACAGGCATGACGCGTGAAGCTGAGCTGGGAGATGAGAGCTCAGTCCAAAGTGGACCAGCTGTGCATTAAAGCTCAGTCCTCCATCTCTTCTATCATGTGTCCAGACAGGTTGAGCCTCTGTTGGTTGGTTAGTTAGTTAGTGCAAATGCTCACATGAATTTGTATTTTAGGATTGACAGCTTTAACACCACGTGAGCAAACCTTCAAATAATAACAATAATATTTTGGTCTGACTCACTCCCACACATCCTGATTCACTTCCTACTTGTCGTCCAGAATGCTGCTCCTGCAGGAAATACAGCAGACTACAGCAATTCTGTGAGAGGCAAGAGGCCATGAACACAGTACAACATACTGTAGTACATCTACGGACTAAAACATAATGAGATCAGATGTTTCCTCTTGTATATACACTAAATGTATGATACATTTGTATTAAGAATATATTTGGCACAAGTCATTATGAGAATAGACATACAGAATGTAATAAATCTACATGTGAACTCTTCTGAAAAACGTGCATTGTTAAAGACAATGACCAACACATGCTGCCTGCGTGTGTTTGTTTTAACACACCGCATGTGTTTTTTAGAGCTAGTTTCAGTATTGCCGGAATGTTATTGGATCAATTTTGGGTAAATTGATCCAATAAATCCTTGGACACAGTGGGTAGAGTCTTGGACACAATAACCGTCTATGTACTGTAACAGGTTTCATACTGTTATCCAGACTGTTGTTCATCAACCAACGTCATATTTTTCATGCTGACACACAGTCACTGAACTGTGATTGTTTAAAGAGCTGATCCGTTGCGTTTCTAATAAATTCTTCAAAAGGAGTCTTCCATTATTTCGATATTTAAAGCAGCAAAAATCAGGAATTGTTGGGTTTCCATCTGTAACTTAACAAATAGTGTTTGGAAGTCGCTAACAGTGAAACTAGAGAGCTTTCTGTGCATGTGTGTGGAAGACAGACAGGAGGAGGGAAGATAAATAGTGTGTTACTGGTTATTGTCGTTGCCACCTTCGAAGGTTCTGTGCAATGACATCATTGAGTGCTGATTTAACAATGTTAATGCACTTTAATTAGCCTGTGCCAGATGTGATCAGAAGAGTTTTATTTCAAATGTTTAACAATAATAAATGTTTATATTTTAATACATTTATTTAGCAAAAAAAACAATACAAAAGCTGCTGAAAATATAACCAGCTTAAATGTCCTTGTTTTCCAATCTGGCCCAACAGTATTTGTGATTGATTATTTCTGATGTACTCTGTTATTGAAGTTCTCTGTCAGTTGGATCTTAGTCCTGGTGAGCCCACATATGATGCAAATATACTTTTAAGAGTAGTTTCTGTCAAGATATTTGTAAAGCATTTTTATGCATAATTTTTCATTATTCTATATCAGAATTTTTTTCCCAATTTCTGAAAGTCAGAAACTAATAAACTCCTTCCCTCCATGGATTCACCGGAGATCAGCAGGTAAACAAAGCGAGGTACCTTATTTCAAACTGATCTAAAGCTAATTAATTACCCGAAAATCAGCCCTTTAAAGATAAAACTGTAAAGAGAGGGATGAACTTAACACAGGCTGCCTGCTGCTAACACACACACACACACACACACACACACACACACACACACACACACACACACACACACACATATGTATGATAAACAGTTGATTTACATAACAGGTTGGAATGAACTTAACTTTAAAGATCACCTGAACGGAGCTTCTGGCTCACCTGGCAGCGACGCCCCGAACCTGGCGGGATTCCTGGACGTGGTGTGTGTAACTCCTCCCTCGCTCCTCCACCGTTATCTGAAAGTCACTTACCCCCAGACGGTCACTGCGCTGGGCGAAGCTGCGCCACATTGTCCCCCCGGCGTGTCCGACAGGAGCTCTGAAGCCGCTCAGCTATGGACGAGGCCGGTATGAAGTCAGTGGGCAAACACTCGGAGGGGGTGAAGGAAGATTCCCCGGCGGGTGAAGCTGCTCCTTCTGTCCGCAGCTCCGGCGGAGGCTGCTGCTCGTGTGCGCGGCGCGTGGCACGCGTCATCCCTCCAAACTACCGTCACGAGCTGGAACAACTTTTCAAACTCGCGGGACCAGTGGTAAGACACACGGACAGACCCTGAACGCACCTGCATGGCTGCTGTGTTTGTACCGATGTTTTTATGGGACTTCTGATGCGGATTAACACCCTGGGAGAGGGTCTGTCTCCTCCACTGCCCTCATAGAGGTTCAGATATACATGTGGCACAGCAGGGAGCTCAGTCTGACCTCCATAGGACCATCAGGTGTTTTCAGGTGAACTTCATATGAACCGTTTGTCAGTATAACAGCTGATCAAATGTCATTAGATCACCTGTTACATCATCATCAATGTTCATTAGATGCATCCTATGAACGATCTTCTCCACCAATATCTATCAAGATATTTCACTCTGGAGACAATCATTGGTCCAGCTGGAACTAAATCAGCATGCAGTCATCTTCAAAGCTCTTCTAAAATGAAAAAAAAATGTTTAGGATGCCTAAAGGATGATTTAGAAACCGTCAGTAATGCTGTTATGTAAGTAATGTTATGCAGGTTTCACTCCCCAATAAGACAATTCATCTTGTACGAATCATTCAAAATGCTGCAGCTACAATACTGACGACAACAAAGAAGAGAGGAAACATCACTTCTATTCTTAGATTCTCCCACTGGCCTGCAGTTAAACAGAGGATTGAATCTGTCATCTATAAGTCTCTTGGTGGTCTGGGTTGAAAATATATAAATGATATGATTACTGGGTACAAGTCTGGTAGATGTCTCACATCGTCAGGAATCAGTCAGCGAGTGCTGCCCAGAGGTCAAACAGCCCACTGCTGCACTAAGCTAAAGACGTATTCAACTGCTTTTAATTCATCTGTTTTCTTGCTACAACTTGTCTGTACTTTGGTTGAATGTGTCTATTTTTAAGCACTTTTAATGCCCTCTGTGTATGATAAGGTGCACTTGCAGGGTGACGGACGCTCACTGTAGAGAAACATCGATACCGTGACTAAATTAATAAATGTCATTGACGAAAAAAGGATTTTACTTATCAATCAAAGTTTAAGATTTGAGAACAGAATTTTGGGCCCTTCGCCTGTTCGAAGGTGTCCACATCCATACAGGCTGAACACTGTTGCAGACAAACACTGTTACATATCCCCTCTTATAAGAGGTTGCATGTGGAGTATGTAGATGTCATAACTGGCCTCCAGCTGCCTCGTGTCAGGGCAGTATTTACCCCTGCAGCTGGATCTCTTATAACATTGGCTCCTTATTGAACTCCTTGTTTCTCCTCCTGTCTGTCCATCATGTGTTCATTAGTTTGATAACTTAATGAGCCACAGATTTGTCAATGTAAGTGCAACAGTCACTGAAATAACCTCTTTTTGAAGGGAGGTTCTGCAGCACTGTAATGCAGGTTCATAAAGTTTCAGTTTCTGCTGCTACTGGAGCCTTCAGGTTTGTCAAATCAATATCCGACCACACAGTATCCCTGAAACAGTGTGTGGCCATGAAATATTTGCCCCCCAACAATGTCTAGATCAGTGGTCTTCAACCGGGGGTCCGCGACCCCTAGGGGGTCCGCGGAGGTACTGCTGGGGGTCCGCCAACTTAAAAATAAAATAAAGGCAATTTTAACCAAAATAATGTAACCCTGTAGGAAATACAATGTTAAGTTTCTTTGGTTTAATTTGATGTATTTATGTTTGTTTACTCATCATTTATGTTTGTTTACTCATCATTCACTGTATATGGATTTTGTTTATTTTCCGGTGCAATAACTAATTGCGGGGGTGCACTATAAAAAGGACAGGGGGGAGGTCCTGGGATGAGGAAGTACGGACGGAGTTTACGGAAGCGGGTTTTGGTTGTTGGGAGAACGGGAGAAACGGACACGAAAGGAGCCAGGAGCGGATGGTTGTCGGTCGGATAATCGCTGGGTTCTTGGTATGATCGTGCGCCGGCGGAGGAGAGGACGACTGGACGGGACGTGGGGATGACCTGCGTTCTGGATCGCAAAGCCTAGGAGGAGAGGTACCGGCACTCAGCGCGGGAGTCGGGCTGGGGATACCGGCGGACGAGCAGTGACAGTGTACGTGCTGGGAGCCGGCAAAGGAGTGAGTGGAAACTTTTTTTGTTTGACGCGCATTGCGTGAAGCGGCCCTTTAAGTTTTAGGCCACACCGCACACAAGCCACGACTCAGGCCTGCAACGGGAACAATTGACTGTGGGGTTTTGTTTATTATGCATATGCAAAATACGATAGGGGTATCGCAACTGGCTCACCTTTACAGGTACTCGCCCCTGCACCATCTGTGAGCCAGTGGCATCGCTCTCTCCGTCTCTCCTTCCCTCAAGGCACCGACGGGACTCTGCATGGCAGGGGCGTCC
>CAAKHC010013292.1:0-27206 GCA_901007825.1 Macroramphosus scolopax
GACTGAACGAGATGCACCGTGTGTGTGTGTGTGTGTGTGTGTGTGTGTGTGTGTGTGTGAGTGTGTGTGTGTGTGTGCGTGTGTGTGTGTGTGTGTGTGTGTGTGTGTGTGTGTGTGTTTTTGATGGCGTGTGTGTGTGTGTGTGTCTGTGTATGTTTGTGTGCGTCTGTGTGTGTCTGTGTTTGTGTGTGTCCGTGTGTCCGTGTGTGTGTGTGTCTGTGTGTCTGTGTGTCTGTGTGTGTGTTTGCATGTGTGTGTGTGTCTGTGTTTTTGATGGCGTGTGTGTGTGTGTGTGTGTCTGTGTATGTGTGTGTGTGTCTGTGTGTGTGTGTGTGTGTGTGTACAGATTGTTAGTGCATTGTGGTCAGAAGACTGTTTGTGCATTTGCATCTACCGGTAGATTCATATATATGTATCAGGTCTGTTTGAGCCACCGCTCCCTCGGGCAATGTGGTCTCCTTCTGCTTGGTCTGTGTGAGCTAAACATACAATAATTTATACACACACAGTGGATGGAAAAAAATGCTTTGGACCTGAGGTAGCTCAACACAGTGTGTACTAGCTATCATAACGCCAGTGTATTTACATCAGCTATTATTGAAAGATGCAATAAACATACTAACACAAGTGATGGCTTTTAATGCCGAGCAGCGATCAGGTATTGTATTTATTATAAAAGTCAGCATTTCATAATGTAAATCTTTACGTTTCTAGAAACATATTATCCGACAAAGTGAGGCAGTCATCAGACGACAATGCTTTACTATGAAATTGCACGATTAAATGCCTTTGACACAAACAACAAAAACTCCAATGTGCATATGCATGACAGACATCTCAGTGTAGACTACTTCCAAAACAAGACTTGGAAGAGTCCGCAAGAGCAGTCCAATCTGTTTTGAATCAGACACTCGCCTGATCAATCCGAATGTTTTCTTGATTTACTTACTGAGTACGTGACATGCATATGTTAATGAAACTTGTGCGTTTCTCATATCAGTCTTGTCCATATTCTCCCGCCTGGATTAAGAAGGAAGACATACTGTTCACACACAAGGCGTAGAAATGCTTTCACACAGCTGATTTGGCCTAGATCTTGCACACAGAGGTACTCTTTTAATTGGGCCCTTGATGCTCGACATAGGGTGTACTTCCTCTAATTAGCTATATCTATAGCGTATGGGAGGGTGTATGAATGCATGCATGTGTAAAATCCTCTTTTGAGCAACTCCAAACTAACTAAGAGCTTTAATTTCACGCTAGGCTGCATTGTCCCATTCAGCAGGGTTACCCCCACAAAAAAGCCTCTGAGAAAATCAAAAAGAACGAAAAACACACCAATCGGCGACGGAGAAGGGGGATGGAGGGAGACGGAGTAAGAGAGGGAGAGGACAAACAACAACAACAACAACTGAAGCTCATCCTTGAACAATACAACTCTCTCACGAACCGTTACTTCTCTTTAAAGGGAGCTAATTGAGGAGGTGGAGAGGGTGGAGGAAGAGGAGGATGAAGGTGAAGGGTAGCCGGTCACCAGCAGCTGCAAGAGGAGGGCAGATCACTGCCATGGTTTCCTCACATGTGATCCTCTCATCAGTTGGGGACCCCTTTTTTTCACTTTCAAAGAGCTTTAACTGTTTTTGAATGTCGAACCGAGAAAAAACAGCGACACCGGGAAACAAAGCAATTAACAGTCAAAGACACATTCCTATTACGTAGTTTATTTCTACCTTCTGTCAAAAATTCTAATTATATAGCTTGTTGAGCGTTGCTACAATAAAGACTCTGAGGAATAATTAACGATATATAATGATGCAATACTTTCTATTCCCATTCAAATCTGTGGTCAAACAGAGGAAGATGGTCTCAGAATTAGCACACTGGATTATTATAATTGTTTGGCTCTGTTGCACCTATCTCTCCATAACATACGTCAGTGTTCCATATGATTTCAGATGATGATGCATCTGTATGTGTGTGTGTGAGTGTGTGCGAGTTGTAACACAACTATATCACAAACCAACACAAGACAGCTATAGGGGCCGCCTGCTTCCACTGGCCAGAGATCAGCCTAAATCTAATCCACACTGGGAGGCAGAGGACGGTCGGGATGGGGGGTGGGGGTGTGGGGGGTATATTCACATGGATACACACATATATCTGTGTACACAAGAACACACTGACTCACACATGCCCATCCATCCAGGGGACAGCCACCTATTACCCTGGTGTGCCAACTGCCTCAGTTAAGCATGATAAATCCATTTTCTATGGGCGGTCAGGAAGACTGCACAGATAAGGGATGTACAGAGTACCACAGAGCTGGATTTAACCCACCTCCGAGACACACACACACACACACACACACACACACACACACACACACACACACACACAAAGAAGGGGACTGCCTGCAAGCTGCCTCAGGTTTTTTCCTTGGAGTCTTTCAGGCCATTCCTTTGCCTTTTTGTAAAAAAAAAAAAAGAAGCTCCGAAGACGAATATTTTACATTTGCACACGTGTATTAACTCTTGGTAATACTGATGCACAACGTGTGAATTCAAAAAATTTGAACAAGAGGAGGACTAATTTTAAGGAGTATGTCAAAAAAAAACAACTCCTCACACAAATCAAGTCCTTTTTTTTTCTTTCCATGCGATCAGAATATATTCAGATACTGCTTAACTGACATGGACATGTTGTGCCGTTTCCCACATCCCCGCACTCCTTCCTCCGTCCCATCACTCTGTCCCTGCCTACCAGCTCTCTATCTGGGCCAAGAAGTATAAGGTGGACCTGGTTCTCCTCCAGAAGAAAGGATGAATAAGTAAAAAGAACACAATGTACCCCTGGGTTCTGCCTGCAACCCACTGCCGACATGGCGAACTGGCACAGTTGTCTGGACAGTTTTTTTTCGTTGCCTTCAATCCACTACATCAAACCTATTCTCTGCTGCGTTCGCTGTGAGCCACCTCAGTGTGTGTGTGTGTGTGTGTGTGTGTGTGTGTGTGTGTGTGTGTGTGTGTGTGTGTGTGGCAAAGTGATGTTGATATGGCTTGGTATGTTACAGGATAACGCAGGCCCACCTTGGCTTACACCAGCCCTGCAGACATCATCGTCCGGTCCCAGTGAAACCAGAACCGAGGGCTGACGCAAGAGAGCCATCAGCCCAAAACGGAGAGGAAGTATGATACACACATTGAATCTACGCATACACACAAACACACACACACAAACATACACACAGACATATGGAATTGTGTGAAGGCCTGGAGAAAATGTGTGAGTTTTACCGATCTGATTATGGCGACTTGGCGACTAAAATCATGTGAGTACAAAATAAAATTTGGCTATAAGAAAGATGGAAAAATTATTTCAATGAGCAATTAAACTGCTTGTGTGGGCTCCACACCTATTGCAACACAGACTTTACTCTACATGCCTTGATTCACTTTTGTTGAGATGATGGGTGCTTTTATCTCCCTCACCAAAGCTACTAACTACACAATCGTGGTATTTCGGTTCTGTTGCTCTGGCTGTATGGCTCCATGTTCAGCTCTCACTGCACGCGTTAAGTGCGTTGCCAATCTGCACGGCTGTGTGAATTCCAAGGACCCAATTGATGTTCAAATTTCAAACCTCTTTAGAGAGGCAAATAATTGGACAAGAAGCTCGTATATGAGCAAATATCCAGCCAACAAATACAAGTTTTTGCGCGTGAACTCTGCGGTTAAGATTGTCCCGCACATTTAAAGATCTCATCAGTTTGCGGAAGAAAAAAAAAAGGCATTGGACGTTGGCAGATCTTCAGCTATGTGTGAAATAATTTATTTCGCAGCACATAAAAGTTTTAATTAACGACGACCTTAAAACCACATTAAAACTTTATGCAAATGGGTTTCTGTTACCGGAATGTGAAACAATGCCACGCAGCCCGTAAAGACTCCCCGTGCGGTTTGGCACGAGGGCACGCTCACCTCTTCTGGTTGATCTGGTCCGTCAACTACCAAGGTCTTCCAGCAAAGCTTTTATCAACTTTAATAATACATTGTAGTTTTGTTTTACGAGTTTGCATGTTGTTTGTGAGTCGTGTTTTTTTTTATTACATGATCTAAAAACACATCTTAATGGAGTCATAATAAACTATGTTCACCACCGCCACTGAGTTATCTGCAGTGTGTTTGTGTTGTGTGGTTAGCAGGATTAAAAAATAACCCAGCGGATTTACCCCGAACTTGATGGAGGGTTGTAGGATTGGCCAAGGAAGGACACACTACATTTTGGGGCAAATCCATTCAACAGAGCGCAACATAACCTGTTTTACATTAATGTTGGCAAAGGTTTGCGCTCTTTAATTCATCCACGTGTTCGCGGACACACACACACACACACACACACACACACACACACACACACACACACACACACACACACACACACACACGCTTGTGTCCATGTCCAGTTTTAAATAAAGGTGAACATGTATTATGTTTGTTATCTTTTAGCGGCGTAATATCCTCTAAATACGAGTTCTCAGGGATGAGCGGCTGCAAAAGGAATCAGCTGTGCGCTTGATATCCATCAGAAGGGCCGCGAGTCCTGATAACAGCAGATCAATAGTCTGTATTGCGCATATGGGAAGCCACGCGTCCATGTGTGAGAGGATCTGCAGCCAATTAATTTTAATTAATGGAAAGAAAGAGGAAACTCGATGCGGACCTCTGCCTCATACCACCAGGCTTGGGGAAGTATTTGTACTAAGTAAGCAGCAGGGCAGTTGGACTTATTTCATGAAACTCAAATAGAGTATTGATTAGAAAATATCTCCTTTGTTGGAACCTCGCAGACGACAGAGGCCAAGACGAAATAAGAAGACGATAAAAAGAACAGAAGCCTTCTAACTAATGTGATTCCTTCTTATGACAGTGATAAAAATGTGTGATTCTGCCTCTGAGCAGTTCTGTCGGTCCTACTGCTTGTGACAACTAACAGTCAGAGAAAACACTGAAGTCTGGTTAAAGGCCTGAAATAACAGTGAGAAGGAATCCGCATGTTTTCCACGGAGCTCGTCAAGCGACAAACGGTTCTGTTTAAGGAGAGGAATGATTACAATTCCCATGCTACATAAATTAAATACCACCGCAAATAGATTCAGTTCAAATATTAACATGATATTATCCTGTCACAACGCACGACACGGCAACTCGGAATAAAGCGGAGAGGGCGTGCAGGGCCTTGACCTTATCCAACACCAAAAATGTTAACGCACGAGCATCAATGGATACAAATGTGATATTTTTTTTGTAAAAGCACTCCACGTTGTATATAAAAAGAACATGCATTAATAACACAATGTCCTGCCTGATCAACATGTGATATTGGAAACTCCTGTCCTCGGGCGAATAGCAGAATACTGCCCGCTGGCAAAAACCTAAGACAGTCAAATCATATTTAAAATGATTAATGACGATGGGTTGAAAAGAAACATGGAAATATTGAAGCACAAAAAGAAATGCGCGACACTGTGAGAAGCCGAGCGGCAGACAGACACGGACCTGCGGGCCTGGAGCTCCCCGAGTCCGCTACCTCTCCTTTGTTAACTCTGCACTGACTGCAGCCACTATAGACATCTGTCAACTACATCCTCATTTTGTATCACATTTATTCATTTACAGCGATTTAAAGCGTTTCAAAGAAAATAAAAAAAAAGGTCAATTATAGCTTGACCTCTGCTGTCGTGGGCTGTGAACATTATCTAGATTGCTTTACAGATAAAATCTCATTACTATGTGGAAAAAAGCACATTTATCAAATAGAAATATAATAACTTTTCAAATAATGTACCAACAAGAAAGAAAGAGCAGGCAGATATGTCGCTATGTGTCAAAACGGGGTAAAGGTCAATCACCCTTTTTATTGTGTAGGAATTAAAAATATATATTTATAGAGTGGTTATTATCAAAAAATATATTTGAGTTATTCCAGTCATTGAGTTCATAAAATAAAACCAGTTGGACTTTTCCCTGTGAAATGCCAGAGGTGCGTGATGAGGCCGCAGCCTGCAGAGGTTCAAATTAAAACGGATCCGTCCATCAATGCGAAAAGGTGAGCTGAATGTTTTATGTGAGTGTTTTTTAGAATGTAATAAGACTAGTAATCCAAAAGAATAACATTTACTGAGCTCCTACATAACTTTTAACCGAACTATCACCTCAAATGGCCTCGGAAATTACGCACAAGACGAAGCCGGTGTATTTTATTGTGAATGTTTAGCGCCTGAAAGCTAAATCCGGTCTTCAGTTTGATGTGAACACCGTGAGGAATAACATACAGATCTATATAATATCCTTTGGCTCTAAAAGGCCAACAGTTCTTTTTTTCTGATGAACTTCGACCATGCAGCCCGGACTCCTCACACACACACACACGCACAAACACACGCGCGCACGCAAGCACGCGCGCCTTCAGGATGCATAAAAACAGTTTTATATCAGAAATAGTCTGCTGAAAATTGCGTGTTGTGAATGAGGGACAGTTATGAACGCGTCCACAGTGACCCCACAAGCCTCCAACGCCGACCGGCTGAAGAGCGGCACCCTCGCTAACAGCCGCAAGTCCGATACCTCCCTTCATTTAAAAATAAACCGTCGCGCCGTGGAACAAGCCAAACTAACTCCATGCACGTGGAGTTTATTTGTCGATAAAGCCGATAGCCTCGGGGCGACGAGTCTGAAACTGTCAACGAGCCCTTCTTCCCCTTTCTCCAACATCCGTTTTATATAAAATAGATTCGGGAGAAGCGCCATTTTCTCTCCAAACGAAACGCAATGAGACGCACAAGAAAGTCCGTTGGAGGAGTGCCATTCGAAAGAACGTGGGGAGAGAGCGCGCGAGAGGGGGGGAGAGAGAGAGGCAAGTTATCGGGGGGAAAGAGAGCAGGGCTGGAGGGAAAAAAGCTCCTTAAAAACGCAACATATATCAGGCAGCAGCACGACAGACAGCACAACACTGTAACCGCACAGTGTGGAAACACACCGGAGACGCACCACACCGGAAAAAAGCAGCGGAGAGGAGCATTTCAAATACGGCGATAGTTCTCATACCTGTGTCAAGCAGTAAGGGGAGTACATGGTGGCGTCTAGAGATGCAAATTGGAGTTGTTGATAATAAAATTGGATGGAGGTTCGCTGCGGTGCCGCATTGCAAAGCCGCTGTGGCTCAGTCCAGGCTGTAACCCCGCCTCACTCCCAGTGAAAGCTCCGCACCAACTTTAGGGGAAAGTTTTTGCTGCTCTCTCCCCCCCTCCCTCCCTCTTTCTCTCTATCTGCGCCTCTCTCTCCCTCCCTTCCCGCTTCTCTTTCAGATCGGCACAACTATGTGTACATTTCAAATTATAGCTGTCTCTTATTAAAATGTGTTTTTTTTTTTTAAAAAAAAGGAGTCCGTGCTGTGTTTAAGTGTCAACGTGGAGTCGCTTCTCACAGCAGTCCAGCGGTGAACTCATCCTCGTCGTAATTCACGGTAGGTTGTTTTGTAATCCAATAAAAATATGTAATATGACGGTCCTACGAGGCGTCATCTTCTTACATTTCTATACAATTTTCCATTTTCGTCCAGGCACTCTTCCCTGTAGCGAGTCACATGAGCAAATATGAATGGATGTGAACAAATCGATATCTAATAGGCATCAATATGTCCGCACAAGAAGGTTACAGTTGAATATAACAGCTAGTTTGTGACTCAATATTGACTTTAGTGTCTTTAACAAACAAGAAGATTTTAATATTATTTTAGTTATGCTGGTATTTATATGTTATTCAAGTACAGTTTGTAGTATATATCCGATTTTTTTTAGTTCTATCAAAGAAATCTGAAAAGGTTTCAGTGACAGATACAGAACAAACAGTGATCACTGAAGAAGCATATTTCCATTTTTTGCTCCTGCTGAAAAATGGAGGGCAGACCCAAGTGTGGTTTGAAATGTACACCCATCAGCTGGAGGCTGACAGGCTTTCTGCAGACACAAACCAACTCAAGTGCTATAAGTGGACGGGGCCCCATATCCTCAATTTACAGTAAATTAAACACGCTATTGGACAGTTTGATGCAGCGGAATCAGCTCACATGTTGGCCATAATGTGTGACTGATTCATTTTAACCGAGAGTCACAGCTGGATTTGAGGCCTGACCCAGCAGTGTCACCTCTACTTGGGGCTCTGTAAAGTTTGGGGCCAATGGCTTCCCTATTTGAAACACGGTCATTTATTCAGAATAAAGAAATCCCTCAAATATTCAATCTACTTCTCGGGACCTGCAGCATGCATTTAAGAAGTCCAAAGTTCTACGGCAAACTTATGTTTGAACGATCGTAATTTATTCTCCAAGTCCAAGTCAGACTGAATATGTTGAGACAAACGATACCTGAACTTGGACAAAGTGGCCTAAACCAGTTTCAGTGCAACTCCTATTGTATGGAAGCGATACTCTCTGTTTCTAATCAGGCTTGGCTTTATCCTCGCTCGCTCCCTGCTCCTCAGCCTAATCAAACTCATATATGCAGGCAGAGTGCCTGCAATTATACATAAGCCCCTGCCTTGTGCGTGTGTGTGTGTGTGTGTGTGTGTGTGTGTGTGTGTGTGTGTGTGTGTGTTGGAGCATTGTGAGAGTGTTTGAATGTGTGTGAATAAAATTCTCTATGTGCATATGTCTGTGTGTTTGAGCCTCTCAAAACTGTTAGTGTGTGCGCAGGGTTTCAGGGGTTGAAGTCACCCCGGCGCTTGAATGCCAAGTTTTTCAGGGGGATATGAAGCTGTGCAGCTTTACGAGACCTCAGCCTATGTAGGATACTCAGAAACTTGCACCACAGACACACGTGTATGATGTGCAGTGTGCGCACACACTCACTTCCACAGAGCCACAAATGTCTTGCGCTAACAGATACACTGGCTCAAGCAGCTATGTAAAAGGGATCAACTTGAGAAAAATATTAAAGGAAAGCGCAAAAAAGAAAGTGAAGGATATTGAGTCCACTTCTTTCCAATAGTCTCGGCTCCTTCCAAACCACACCCCACCACGGCACAGGCCCAAACCCCAAAGCCTTTGTGTGCTCCCTCGCTTTCACATTCTGTCTTTTTTCTTTTTCGCAGTGGTTGTTTCTAGCAACCTTTTTCTCTTTATTTATCTACATATAGTCTACTGCTGTTTTCTCTCTTTGCCTCGCTCCTCGCACACTCTGTCCCTTTACTGGCTTTACTGGCCTTCTTTGTCTCCGACTGCAGCCTGGCTGAGGCGTTCATCTCAGTATTCAACACAGGCGCTTGGCTGTAACAAACAAACTATAGCAACCACAGAACTTGCAAAACACTCAAGCTCAGGTTTGCTTTTCAAACTCATGTGCAGCTCGCACGGTCCCGTCTGACCACCACCTAGGAAAGCCCCTGGAGTGCTCAGGGCTCTGGCGGCTTCTGAGACTACATTTACTATTAAAAAGCACATGAGAAAACCATATGGTGTTGGAGCAGCTTCTGCGTTATGCTCTCCCTTTGACTCCTGCCACTGGCCATATACTTTCTATTTACCATCTCCTGTGGCTATGCCATATATTCTAAGTGATGTGGCGCTCTGATACTGCATGCTGAATCTGTCAGACAGGTGGTTGTGGCTCCCTTTCAAATGTAGGAAATATGTGCAGGGAAAATGTGTGTATCATTGACTGCAGCGTACAGTGTAAATATTGTTTGTATAAGCTGTTTATGTGTGCTCTAGGAGGGTGCATGCCAGTCAAATGCATACAGGCATATGCAGTCAGAGAGAAATGGCTGACTGGCCGTTATGGCTAACAAGCATATCATACACAGTGAGGATCCCAGAGACTCTATGGATCTGTTTGCAATCTGAGCTTGAGTGAAGAGCAATGTGTTACGCCGGCTGCTTTTTACGTGTTTACTGTGTGCAATGGCTGCTCATACGTTTCACTCCGACTGGTTTGGATTACTGACTTTCCACCATTTTTGCATTCAACAGGAAGAAAAATATACAGCTCTATTTGTCCAGTCTAATGTCGTCATCCCTTAATTTGAGCGGTAAATGCAACATGGCAGATTACAACACACAGGCAAAAGTTTTCCAGACAGTCAGACAGTCTTATCTGTAAACTCAACCAGAAAGAAACGTGTTGTTTTCACAATGATAAGGGCCATGTGCATGTTACACGCAGAGAGAGCCTTACAGAAAATCTCATGTCTTCACTTGTGTGATGATTTGCATTTTATGTAGTTTGAACCGTCTGCAGGATTTGTCCCACAGATGACGAAAATGTGTCCAGATTTTGCAACAAAACTACTGCTAATCATAAATAACACAAGGAAAGCCTTAAAGAAATACCATGTATTTTGCAGGGCACTGCTGCCACATGTTACCCTTGTTAATTGATGCTTTTAGGACCTCTGTTGTGACATGTGGCAAGAAATGAATATATAGGCATGCTATAAGTGTCAACACTTCCAAATGCCAATGTACACATGAATGACTCCAGATGAAATAGTGTTGAACAAAAACTATTTTTCAACATGCGCTGATGAGTCTTTTGTACTCTGAGTTCCCCTCCTCCTTTCAACTGCTGTAAATCTTTATAAAGGAAGAAATAGATCATCTTTAATGGACTGCGCATGTTTGTGCATCCAGGGTATAAATCCCCTATCGACATCAGAGGGACAGATGTAGAGCACTTGCTGTGTGTGCCTATGCATATGTGTGTGTGTGTGTGTGTGTGTGTGTACATACCCTATATGTATCAGACACAAGGAAACATTCAGGCATCCCTGGGCCTCTTGCAGGATCGTCGTTCACCAGGTAGGTGTCAGTAGCCTGAAAAGACAAAGAAAGGGTTATAAAATGTTTGCGCAGTTATTCCACCACATCATTAACAGCCAATTAAAGGAAGTGGATGTTTTTTTTGGTGCTAATACAGCAGAAACTGCTTGAATCTATTGTTATATGAGTCTCCAACATGCATGCTATAATGACTAATACATTTATTTTAGGCAATATATGCGGTGTATAAAAAATATTTGAACATTAAATTCCTTCGGTATTTCACAAACACAGAGTTATATTTTCCTCACTACACCAGATGGCAGAAATAATCCAGTGAAATTAGCTAAACACATACTTTTGATGCAGCCCCTTCGTGGACTACCTGCATGGGACGGTCTACAAACCCTGCTGGTGTCATTTAAAAAGCAAAGCACCAACAAACAACATCAGTCGCCAGGCTGTCTGTAAGTTCTACAGTGTATATATGCATATGTGTGTGTAAGTGTGTATTCAGGGAGCTTCATTTGTATTCTAAGTCAATCAGGCAGGCAGGGTTCTGGCAGAGCCCAGAGCTGTGAAATGGGCTCTCCTCGCAGTTCTGCCGTTGATTGGATCAACCTATCCCACTCTACTTAGCCGAAGGGAGCCCAAATCCCACAGCCGCTGTGCCGTTCTGTGAAATCCTATTTCATTTCACAACTTTAACGGATAAAAAAGCATGCACACTCTTGCATGCCAGCCCGAGACCCCATGCCACATTTATTTAGCGAAACAGGAGAAGAGAGAAAACACTGTATCCGGTGTGTGGAAATGAATGCACACACATATAGTCTCACCCTCTTGAAAATATAATCACCTGCACATATATACAGTTTTCCATGCCCACGTGTTCTCCGCCTCACACACAAACACACGGCATCACACACAAGGACACGCACACACCAAAGCACACGTGCATGCCACTTAAGCAGACACACAGACACAAACCCCATAATAAGAGCCAGACGTTGGCAGACCACACAGCCCTGAGTTGTGGTGAAAACAAAGGCTATTCATATCCTTCGCAATGAGAGGCCTGTACAGCTAACTCGCTTTCTCCCTCTCTCCCCCAGCTCTCCCCTCAGCTTTTTATTACAGATAATCTGCACTCACAAACCTTCCATTTTTCTGCAATTGTGTGATTTCTAATCATCTTTATTAGTCCATAAACATGTTTTTTTAGTCTTTTTTTATTGCCCAGGGCTCCATCTCCTAAAGGGGGCAACACACTGCCCATTGTTAAGACTCGAGAAGAGGATGAGGCCAGGAACTGAGTGAGAGAGGCCTGCTGATAAGACAGTGAAACATTATGGGAGCGGGGTAGCAGAGCTCCATATAGATGAACACATACAGGCCACATGTATCTGATAACCAGAAGATGAATCTTATCAGGCGCCGGTAAGAATAATGGCCAGGATCCAAGGGACCTACGCGAGGGCCCTTTGACTCCCAGCGACCAGAACAAGATAAATCTGGTGGGCTGCAGCCTCAGATTGGCTGTCAGGCTGACTAGCAAGCCTCCTCCGATTGGTTGAGGTGGACCCAAAAAGCTGCGACTAGGAATGAGCTGATTCCATTGGCTGCCGCTGCCTCATTCTGCTTGTGAATCCGTATCTGGGTGGATGGGTCAACTGGGAGTGAGTGAGGAAACATTTAGAACAGTTAAAAAATATCTTCATCCATAAATCTCACTCTGATAGACCCTACTCATCCTTTAACTTGGCTTGCAACTCAAAACACACAAACCCCCCAAACAATAGATCATTTGCTCTCATTTCATATTAACCAACCAACAAAGAGGAATTATAACGCCCTTTTTATGTCACCAGCCAACCAAACAGGTGTTGATGAACCTACATCCCATTGTGAAACAGTGAATAACATGAAGCTAATGAATAGGCTAAGCTCTGTACCTGCCACCGGGGAGGCCAGAACATACTGACTCCCTTTGTAGTAAACCCCTCAAAAAAACTCCAGGCCCCCAAACAATCTCTCCTGCAGCAGTGTATGAATTATATATTGTACTATATATATAGAACATATGCCCGGCCCATATGGCCAGCCCTGAGCGAAAAAATCTCAAAGCCCTCCTTAATTAACATTTTAGAGGGAAGATACGGAGGCGGGAGATTGAGTCAGTGACCTATTTGGAGTCCATCCTCGCCCAATGCAAATGTGTTAATTGAGACAGATTTTCCCACTCCACAAATATGCAGGGGATGCGATGGAGGATTTGGTCCCAGCCATCTGATCTAAGGTAGAGAGGATCTGTTTAAAACTGCCTTTCTTGCTGCCTCCACTTACAAAAAAAGACACGTCTCTCTCACTTTCTCCCTCACTATCTCTCTGTCTTTCCTTGGCTCGCTCTCTATCCGTTTCAGTCTCTCTCTCTGGGTGTATGTGTTGACGACCATATGGCCAAATTCTTTGGAGGTGAGATATCCGAAAAACCTGCTCACACACTCGCGCGCGTACTCACAACATGTACTCACACACCTCCACAGAGCTTTGTGTACGAAAGGCCCTGATGGTGGAATTTTGCACTCACATGGCTTCATTTTAAAGCAGAAGAATGGCAACGTATCAATGATCCTCCTCTCAATCTTTCTGTCTCTCTGCATCTCACATTCGCAACCAGAAAAACATACAGTGTTCGCACACCTGGTGCAATCCTGTCCTTATTTCCAGAAACCATTTTTCTCTGGCTGCTGCACAATCATCAACCACAGCCACTATCACTGCTGTCAGTCCGTCTTGAAAACACATAATTATTACCACCGACATTGTGTATTGAATGCATTATTATAATCACGATTTGGTAGCCGAAAATAACTCTGCCAAGTTTAAGGCGCAGGATAAAACTGGGGGGATGGGAGAGAGAAAGCGAAGAGAGTCCAGCCAACCTGCGTGAGATGGCAACCACTTCAAAGACACCGAGCGGCACTGGCGATCTGTTCCACGGTGTGTGAGGGGTGTTTGAAAGGCAGAAATGGCCGCCGTGTGAGTCCCTGCCAAAGCTACCTCGGGGAGAAATGTTGGAAAAATATGATTTTTTCACACAGCCATCTCAAGGGGGTGAAGGCAAAATGGGAAGAATAAGAAAGAAGATGAGAAAACTGAGGGGCTACATTAAAAAAAGAAGGATAGATGGATGGCTGAGCAGAGTGGGGCTAATTATTTCACTCCACTTGAGAGTCCTGAAGGTTTTGTTGGGTCAGAAGTGCAGCCAAGATGCAGTGCTGAAGATTGCATTTGGCATAATTGTGCAGTTGTGTTTTACACCATCGTAAACGGTGGGATCCTGTATAAGGCATGAGGCATAAAGAGTGAACAGTTTCAGTTAAGGAGGCCTGACTGCAGGAGGCAAGGCTATAAAATACTTTCAGATGACTTAAGCAAAAAAACACCCGGAAATACGATCATGTGAGTGTGTGTGTGCGTGGGGAGAAAATTCAAAGTGCGTAGCCTTCGAGCAAAAACAGATAGGTGAGGCTAAACTTCAGTAATTGATGTGAAAAATGACTTTTCACCTAAACTGTTTGGGTGAAACAAGTTTGAACAGAGCACACATTGTGACACACCTAAAGATTCGCTGGCCTGGCACCTTGCCTGTAAACTACTGATCTTGCTCTGCAGGCTAGGTATGGACTGTGGCCTTCAGATAATACCATGCCAATTGTAACGCTGAACTTTCCAGGCTGCAACATTTTGCTTGCACTGTACGCTGCCTCCGTACAATAGATAACCCGATGCCACTGGCATCCCTTTGCCTCTATGGATCCTTATTCAAGCTTTTCTATTGGCCAAACCACACTCAGTTAAGGCCTAGCCGCACTGGATAAGTGATTTTAACAATGAGGTTTGGGCTGGTACAATCAGCCCTTTGTGTCACACAAGGACTGATCCATGGGGAGATTTTCTTGTGGTTATGGTTCTAATGCAGCAGAGTTTACCACAAAGACCAGGAAGCATAGAGTTACATTACAAAACACACACACACACACACTGGGTATGACTCAATAAGGCAGCGTGTTGAGCTCATTTCAAATGTCTCACCCGCTTCCAACTAAACTGAAATAACCCGCTAAAAATGTATTTAATAATATAGCGAGGTTGATGCCACCTCCCTGCTTGGCACCATTAACAGTCTTGGCTTTGATTTGACGGAGAAGTTCAGTGGTTGGCAGGTTTTCTGAACAACAACCACAGTGCAACCAACTGTGAAATATAAACCCACAATCAGGACAAAATGAGCATAGCAACATCACGCTTTTGTCTAATGATGCATTCAGAGTAAGAAATACCTAGAGATACTACAAATCACGTGTGTCGCCATGCAGGTATGTCAGGTTGTCACAGCCGCTTTGGCCCTTTAACAGCATCCTGTCACACAGAAACGTTAAAGAAATTAAAACGTGAATGCACTTCCTGCAGGTGTGACAGGTGTTTTTCGCCTATGAGTGGCCTCATCAGTTGTTACAGTAGCGTTGGCAGACAGGCAGACTTAATTAAAACTTAACCTGTACAGAATATCGCTGCATCAAAGAAATATTTACTTATTGCTGATGCCTCTGAATTAGAGATGGAAAATTCTGAAAACGCTGCAAAGAAAAATAAATGTAAAGGATCCTTTGTAACGTGAAATAAATATAATGAATAAACAACAATATATCAAACACATGAGGTAAATCAACTCCTGCATATATTTTGCTGATCTATAATGTGAGTATTTTAATTATAATTGTAATATTTCTGTTTTATTTGTTGTAGACAATTCACAAATTGCATCTGGATAATGATTCAGTCCAAATGAAATATTACATTTTATTTCTGAGGACCATCAGGTCAAGTGCATGGAGTCTAACTGTGGTTAGAAAAAACCTGCAAGTTTTTCAGTATATTTTGTGGGTATGTTCAACCAGTATTCTTAACTCTTGTGTTTGTTTCAGGAATATTTAGTGGTGTATATTGATCAAACCAAAGCTCTGACACAAATCTAATCTGCGAACTAGACAAAACATGTAAAATGCAGCTGGCACATTCTACTGTACTCTCTGTGGTTAGTCATAATAAAAGATAAACAATGCAGGCCACAAACCCGGCCATAATTACACAAAAGAGTTTACTTACAGGATAAAAGGGATCATTAAAGGAAGATGAATGTGCTGCATGCAGAAACAATGTTATCTAACGCGCCGAGAAACTGCAATAAAATCCAATCTGAGACGTGTTAAAGGACACTTTGATTATAAAATATCACTAAAGGGTTTGCAGAAATTAAAAGTTAATTGTCTTTTAAGGAGAGATTTTTCTCTTGATCTGCTGTACAAACACACTCCGGGCAGGTTTATGTGCGCGTTGTGTGCTACCTCACCTCTCCACCCCCTTGAAATTGACAGAAAGTGTCAACTGCTCAAATGAAGAGCCCATTGATGGACCTCACACAGGAGAGACTCGCTCCGGGTTCGAGGTGGAGGACTTGAAAGATGCTCGGAGATTATCATGATAATAATCATATTTAATACCACACACACACACACACACACACACACACATTGTTCCTATATGCTGGCCTTGCAGATCTCCTCTCCAACTACCGACAGACTGTGGCCACACGTCTGTTTGATCTGAGCAGCGCTGGAGGAAGATCAGCTTTCACTTTATCAATCAGTGTCGCGTCTGCAAACAAGTCGGCCTGACCCATATCAGCAATGGGTCAATAACTGGTACAGGTTTACTGCGCTTGGCAGTTAACAAAAACTTCAGTTCAACTTAACAGTTACAACAAATAACAAAAAAAAATATGAAGCGAACACACACACCACACGCGCGCGCGCGCGCACACACGCACAGGTGTCGATCGTCATCTGTCAGAGCTTTCGGCCTCGTGGCCAACAAGTGCTGGTCTTTTTAAATTAGATTAAACAACTAAATAGAAAAAAGCAGGGGAGCCGTCAAACACACGGAATGTTTAGCTCATTTCCAGTCCTATAGATTTCAGCCTATAGACCCAACAGAGGGGAACTATTGAGTTACACAGCACGTACCATTATAGCGCGGGGAGATCTGCCAACTCTCTCAATGCCCCATTTTCCTTTAAAAGTTCAGCTTCCAAAAAAGTGAGAGAGGGAGTGAGGGCTGAGGGAGGAAGACTTGGTCTCTTCGCTGTTGCCGGAAGCAAAAAAAAAAAGGACCTTTAAACAAGTCAGCTTTAGGTCCGCATAGAAAAGACGCACTCCTTCAAAAGTGGGTCCACTCTGCAAGAGATCGGAGGAAACGAGGACAGCGACACCGAGCCCCGAGTTTACCGCTGTTTGGCCTCAGATGCGTCCATGTCCAGCAGCAAGAAGTCAGAGATGTCAAAGTCCCGAGGAGCGTCCTTCAGCGGCCAAACTTGTCCAGCAGATTGGGAGACGCTGAGACTCACCCGAAACAATATTAATAAAACGATACAAAAAATGGTGGACGGGAAGGGTGATGCAAAGTAAGTTTTTTGATATTATTTTTCCGTTTGCAGTCTGGCAGCTTCTGTCTCCAAAACGTGTCCAAAAGCGGCTGTCTGCTGCGCCGCGCGTCCGATCTGTTTTACCCTCGTATCTCTCTCTCTCTCTCTCTCTCTGCCTCTCTCTCTCCTCTCTCTCTCTAGCTCCAAACACACACAAACACTCTCACACACAGAGTTACGCACACACGGGGGGACACCCCTGGTCCCTCGCCGCCTCCTCCTCAAAGCTGACGAAGATGAAAGAGCAGCTTGCTTCTTCAAATCGCGACCACCTCGCCGACAGCGGAGTGCCTGCGCAGACAATCAGACCGGCGCGGGGCTTCGGCGAGTCTCCGGGTGTCTCGCTGCGTAAAATGGAAGCTCTCCGCGCGCTCCAGGCAGCGACGGCAGATTCCTTCCCTTCCCTAAAAAACGACCCAAGTAGCTCACCTCACCAGCATGCACACACAAAAATAATAGCCGAGGTCTTGGCGGTTATTTACAGCGAAGGTGGGGCCGCTGCTTCAGCCGGCAGCGTCGCACTGCTGAATTATTGGGTGAATTATTAATAAAGCGAGCGGTGTGCAGTCTGTCGCGGGGAGCGCGGAGCGGCCAGGGGAGCAGCTGGGGCTTTAGGAGCATTAGGAGGACCAGGGGTAAATCACGGACGGCGGGGATTAGAGGCTGCACTGGCTCTACCGCCTGCATGTGTTCTTGCTGTCAGAGCGGCTCTGTGAGAGCAAAGGCAGTTTTTGAAAGTTGCAATCTGGTGCGAAGATTAAGCAAACAAAAAGTGGCTCATTTAAAGGGAACTAGTCAGTTAGAACAAGTTATCTCATCGCTTCCATGCAGTTGATAATTAACAAAATATGAGCAGGTTCAGGGAGTTTTTCAAGTTGTGGATCTTCACATGACCTTGCAGAAGTGGAGTCAGATGTAATATTGTTCATTTGCGAGGTAATAGCGACATTGCCATTTTTGCAAGAGTGAACTTAAGGCCTCTTATACATTTCACTGACACAGATTCACAAGCCAGGAAGCAACAAAAGAGAAATGGGACTGGGACTTTGCAAGATCGGAGAGATCCTGGAAGCCAAAGGCAGCCAACACCCCTTCTGTTTTATATTTAAATAAAGTCTGGGGAGTCCTGGCCTGAATCTGCAGCAGCAACCAGGAGCAAGACAAAACACATGTGGACATGTCCTCTGCTTATGGAAACCTCAAACATCAGTCGAGGTTCCAGCTGAAGAAAGTGATCTATTTATGTAACCCTAAGTGCTATCCTAATTTTAAAACAGATTTCTTGGTTGGAAGGGCACCACGTTGCCACAGAAGAGCCCGTAAAATAAACAGGCGATAAAAGTCACTCCGTGGTGTTTTTTTTTTATGAATACAAAATGTGTTGAAAAATCTTTCTGAGTTGCGCTTTTCTTTTCTTTTCACGTAATTTTTTTTAACTTGTTAAATGCTGAAGAGTCACTAAAAGACAAGGCAGATTTATTGCCCCTATATTTGAAAGTAGCTGCGCGGATTCGAGTTGTCTCAATAAATCAGCATCGAGTCTATTTCTGTGGACATTGTGTGTTTTCAGCTGTGTGTGTGTGTCGTTATCCGTCTTGTTTGAAACCAGACATATAATGACATTCCTGCAATATGACGGCTGATGAATAATTAAATGCTGACCTCCTCACACATTTGGCCACATCAATTATTCATTTGTAATTGAATTTGGGATTTTATTTTTTTTGTTTCAGCCTAATTTGGATGATTCAGTTTAACAGGGAAGTGTGTCTGCTGCAGGCTGACATGCTGGGTTGTTTTTTGAGGTACCAGAGGCCCCTTCACTCCACAGCACAGTGATAAAAATACAACAAGATAATTTTAATGTTGTTTGATATTCGATTCAACAGAGACTCTTTAATAAAAAACGTTTGAGTATTTGGAAGAAGTAAAAAGAGAGAAATAATGTGTCAGTAAGTGAGACACCAACATCCAGCGGTCTGCTATTTCTATAGCTCAATTTTGGGAGCAATTACCATCAAATTCTTATTCTAAAATAGTTTTTTATCCTCATGAGAAGAAGGAAAAGGTAATAAAGGAGCTCGACTGCCACTTTGTGACAACAAAAATCTAAAATCACTTTCTGTTTTTTAAAATATTTGTACCTTCAAGATATATTGATCACGTTTTCATTTTTTAAACAAAATGATGAGCCAATGCATTTTCAACAATCTGTAATTACAGTGATGAGATGATGAAACAGGCTAAAAGGTTGAAGGCCATTTATTAAATGAACATCAGTTTCAGCATCAGAATTATATTAAACAACACCAATAATAATACTAATAATGATAATAATAATATTATTATAATAATGATCATAATAATAATACAATAATGATAAAAACATGGGAAAGATGATGATGACGATGATGATGTATTGACAGAATGACACCTCCATTAGTTGAATTTTATTCCGTGACCTTCTCAAATTAGTTGTTTTTGTCGTGTTAATAATAAATACTTGTGAATAATAATTCTGGTGTCCTTTTACAGATGCTGCTGGTGACTCTGAAGCTCCTGCATGCCCGGCGGCCTTTTTGGAAAATGACCAGTTGATTGGAAAAACACCAAAGTGTGTCTCTAAACCCAAATAATCCCACGACACGATTTTCTCTAAACTCTTAATGGATCTACAAATAACATTTAGCCCGGTTTGACCGTCTGTGGTCGGAAGGTTACAGCACACCCGACAGTTTTATCTCCATATCAGGTTCAGGTAAAACAGGATTTACCGAAAATTAAAGAATAAAATCGTTTTACAGATTTTATTTGCAACTACGTTTATTGATGTGCTCAGTGTGCAATCGAATATAATATTTAACAGCAGTAAGAGCCAGGAAGGTGTTTTATTTGTTGGCAAACAATAATCAAGGAGAGCCACAAAACCTTTTTATATGCCGCAATCAAAAACCTGCAGAAATGAAGAGACGCGTGAACATCTGAAGATGCACCGAAAAAACACTGTTCTTCTTCTTACCAACGTCATCCTCCTGCGCTGCGTTTATTTCTCACGAAAATTCATCCTAATAACGAATGTCGAAGGACATCCGCCCATAATTCAAACACACCTGCAATAAATGTACTTAAATATTAAAAAAAAAAAAAAGTTAAATATTGTCAGCCGTCCAACGTGCAGCAGGATGATCAAACTAAAAACTTTATATTTGATTAATAAAGAAGGTCTTAACTTGCATTTTTAAATCTCGCCAATGCAAAAATAAAAAAAAACAACTTGTTTCCCTAAAAACAGCTCACTGAATGATTAATATGAAATTGAGGACACACACTCGCGTTTGTCTATTAATGTGGCTTAAATAATAATTTATACTCCCTCGTCATGATGCACCATATGTTTATAGCAGTTGACCTCGTTTCAAGGAGTTTTTAAATGATTGTTGATGAAAATGAGGGCTGCTGGTCTAAATTCAACCTGATGCCCCTGAAACAACGAGGCTGTGTTGTGTTTTGTCTGGGACACAATCATCACATTTAAATACCTTTATACTTTATTAAAATCACAATAAAACGGAGCCAGCCACCTTCAACTTGCTTTATTGTTTTTTAATGTTTTTTTTTCTCTAGAAATAAACATCAAAAACATAAAAAAGAAATACAGCTGATACAAAAGTTGAGAAGTAAAAAAAAAAAAGCAAACGTTGGCTTTAATCATGTAAACTAACCTATAAGCTGATTTAGTCTGAGCTTTGGGTGAAGAAAGCTCTAAGCAGCAGTTCACCACAGCCCCTTAAACCAGCCATTACTCCAGACCACAATGGCTCTGATACCATGCTGTTTTAAGAGGCAGCATTATGTGGGCAATAAGTTCCCTAAAGCTCAGAGTGAGGAGAGAAGGGCACATTATGGGATCAGGCAGGCAACAGTCAGACAACATGGAAATCCTAAACGCTTGTTTGTAAACCCCAAACTGAATCAGAGGAGATTGTTTTTCTTTAAAATTACTAATTTAGATCCCAGCCTGGAAATGATCTGTGACTCGCTGACATGCTGAAACCAGCTGCTGGTTACAGGTTGGCGTTGAGGTAAACTGATGAATACTTGCTTATCAATACAGATGATGAGCTGTATTAATACGAGTCAACGGCTGCACATCAATTCAAATAAACTCGTATTTTTCAGGGTGTATGATTAGAAACAATATGAGGGAATATTGTCGTCTGAGAAATCAATCAGATCTGTTATGCCCTCATCGTTTGGTGGTTCATAATATCAGAACAAATACATTAACACAATGTTTTGTATCTAAAGGGGAATAATTTATTGTTAAAAATAAGATGGTGGCAAGAAAGAGAAGCAGCATAAGTCCAAGGTTGAAATGATAAAAAAAAGACAGAATCTCATCAGAAAAGCTGAATAACTGAGGTAAATAACTAACAAACATTCTCTACGATTAGATACAAAAATAAAATAAACAAACAGGTGAAAGCAGAGCAAAAGTAAATGGATATAAAAGTTCACAGAGGCCCTCACAGACAATGTACAGGGCATCAGGCCCGAAAGCTTCCATGAACAATAAGCGAAAGTAAACACGTCTACAAGGAGAAAAATCAAATAGATGTCAGGAAAAAAAAAGAAGAAAGAATAGCTGGAGAAATACATTCTTGACTGATGAGCACCAGCAGTGTGTTCCATCACAATGAACTGCACAGCTATTAGATACACACAGCACAAATAAAAGCAGCCCATTAAAGCAGTGAGACTCGGGGCTGCAGCTCTGCTGACTCCAGCCTGCTCTCACTGCCCTCTGCTGCACTGAACTGAGGGGAAAACCAAATACACAGAATATCCTCCACACCCGACCATCTATCAAACTGGACCTTTTTTTTTTCTTCCCTCTTTACAATCGTCATTCCTATCCAGCAGAAAGAAAAGGCGCAGAGAATTCTCCGTCTCCATGTGCAATAAGGGATGGAAAGTAGGAAAAAACAAGGCTCTTTTTGTCTGCGGCGGCGGAGGGTTTATCCCGGCATTGCAGGGTGTTGTCTAGCATTACAAATCTCAGTCCTGGCCTGGATGAACACAGGAGGGCTCCGCTGGCCCTGCTCACACTGGCTGCATCCTTTATGCTCTGCCATGCAAATAAACCCAAATGAGAGAGCAGCTGAGAGTGATGGAGATGGAGAGATGTTGGAGGGAGAAAAGATGCAAGGAAGGGAAGGAACGGCTGCGCGAGGAGGAAATGTAGAAATGCGTGCGGCCGCGGGAGGAAATAGTAAGAATTGGTTGCTCAGAAAGGGAACGTCTGTGTGTTTGTGTGCAACAGAAAGAAAACAGGAGAAAAAGAGCGGGCGCTAACCGGCCTTTGGAGGGGTGAGGAATGCCCGGCCCTGGCACACGAGAATGGGACGGAGGGTGGAGTATTTTCACTTCGCTGCCGCCAGCCGATCACATTCCCACCAGAGAGACACGGAGAATGTTAAACGTAAGGTCGTCGTAAAGGAGACTGTAGGGTCGATTCATTTCATATAGTTTAGCATATCACAACCAGGCCTTTAAATCTACCTCAGATGAGGATAAGTAATGTACTGAGGCCCAAAATCTGACATGTTTTCTAGATTAATACATTTTTGGTCTTTTTATTCAATAGCTGTCAGCAGTGATGGACAGAAGATTTGATGAGTGAGGAGCCGACACGCAGCAAAGATCCTCAGCAGCACTCGAGTCATACACATTGTTCTTCTGGAACATCAGGATGCCCCGAACACACACACACATAGTTACCGAGACAAACCATAACTACAACCACTATCCAACCAACTATAACCCTCCCCAAAGGTCCAATATTTTTCCACCTGGGTCGTGTTTTCTCATGTTTGGGTTCAAAATTGTAAAGTAATCCAACTGGGTTTAGGCCTAAGTTGTTATTATCAATGTCTGACAGCATTTGCTGTTGTTGCCGGTGTTCTGGCTCAATATTGGACTGGAAAAATACTGGAATTGTTCTTTACACTCATCAGACTGTAATATAATGATTTATGATCTTTTCTCCCCGTAAAGGAAGCACGACCCCACAACTCCACTGTAAGAGTAATGTCTCCATAGTTCACACACACTCACACACACTGCTCAGTAAGAGGACAGTATAAATGATGATCCAGTCTCACCTTCACTCAAACCGTCACAGTGGAATCTCAGGTTTCCCTTCAACACGTTAATTTGGATTCTATTCCATTAGTTTATTTATTGCCTGACAATGTTCATTCACACATTCCACAAATCACTTGCACACATCCTCCATGTATTGGAGCTAATTACGTGTTACACTTGAGACACTTCAATTGGCACATTCAGAAGGAAATATAATTATTTGTTTATTTGACAGCCAAATGAGTTATGAATTGATGTAAATCAGCTTATGAAATATGATACGGTGTTATAGATTAAACCACTTAACAGAACATAAAAGTAGTTTAAATGAGATCCACAAGCTGCAACATTATTCATGTTTAAAGTGTATCTGTAATAATAAGACTCTAGTATGAAATTACACACTAACATGGACATTTCTTTTAATTTAATTGAATATATTCTGACTTGCGACGGGCGTTTCAACATCCTTTCTCACTCGTCAGTAAAGGATTTAAAGACTTTCTTCTACTCTGTGGAAACATGTCTGCTTCTTTATTAGCTGCTGCTGCCGAGCTTCACGTTGGACGGTGGCACAAAGGTGAAGAGCCACAATCAGACCCGCAACATCAGGAGGACGTGGCCAGAAGAACGTGATGGTGTTGATCAATAACCAGCAACCGACTCCACTTTCATGACACACAACACGTATAAATCAGCCAAAAATGTGTGCTGCTCGCACTAATATAGGGACTATTATCATCAGTTAGAGCGGAAATGATCAGTTGATTTATAGATCAGTTTATTGGCAGAACATGGAATGTGAGAATGTGTCTCTTAAACACTAAATTAAATATCTTTAACAAAGGACGTGCACAATGTGAAGACGTGACCTTGGATTGAGATTCAGACAGATTGTGTGACATAATACATATTTAATATTATTATTGTTATTATTATGTAATATATTATATCATAATCCAGCTCTCAGTGACTCACTCCGGCCCTTATCTGCGTGAGGTTTCTCTGTGTGCATCCTCAGCCCTCTGAAGCAGGCAGATCCTCCCTCACGTCGTCCGTCTTTGTGTTCTAAACAGTGAGCAAACGTGACCTGATGTGAGGTCACCTAAACTGCAGCACACACTGGGCTGTTATCGTGTCACCGCGTCTCCACCCTTTTCTGTGTGCGGGGGACGGCTGTGGATTTGTTCTGGGCCGGGCAGGTCAGCGCGGGTGCAATGTAAAAGTTAGAATTAGTTAGTTTTATGTTTGAGTGAAGAGGAGGAGGGCGGTTGAATGGAGGTTGTGTGTGTGTTTGTGAGCTCCCCCAGGAGAAAAGAGGACTCCTAATCTGTTTTCCTGGCTCTTCTTTAAAGGGAGAGCAAGACAGACTAGAGGCTCTCTCTGATCTGCTGCCCCATCCATCCCTCACTTTCTCTCTCTCCTCCATCTCTCCTTCCCTCGCTCCCATCATCTGTCTCTCGTTCCCTCTGCTTTTAGCCCTCCTTTTCTCGCCCCCCCCGTCCCTATGCTCTCTCATCTGTTGTGTTGGCCCGTTCTGGTCTTTGTGTGGCGACAGCCCCTATCTCCAGATACTGCCTAAGAGCTCTGATTCCACTTAATCACTCAGTTTTTTATTAGTTTTGCCTTGCAGGGTATTTAGTGTTCTGAATTGCGTTTATCTATTATGCTGTTTCAGATTTATTGCTTTAGGAGGCAGACTGTGTGGCACACTACCCACCAATACGGTACACGATGCTGTGATCTCTCTACGTCTGCCCCTCTTTATGCCTGTCTGCTTTCATCCTTTCAAAATTAAATGAACAAATAAACAAGCAGGGTGCTGTGCCACACTCACTCACAACTCCTCTCCGACTTATTTGTACACTTTTTTTTAAATTAGTTTTCTTTTATTGGGTAACTTAAGATCTCAACTGTGTTTATTCAGCGTACAGTGAGACCACAGGGGAGGAGTGTGTGGCATCAGTTTGTCGGATGGTACTCCACTCTCCGATCCATCTGTCCTGGCATTTTTGTGCTTCATTGCTTTAGTTTTCCAATTTCAAAATAAAATTGAAGGTTACAGGTGTGGCTTGCTCTGTTAGCACAGATGTCTCTCTTTGAATTAGTTTTCGGTAATTTACACACTATTTAGAGTGGCTTAGTAGTTACTGTGGCACCTTTGAATCAAACTCTATTCTGCAAAGCCAGAAAATATATTGTTTGTTATAAATTACTTGATTGCTATTGAGAATTAATAGCAAACAAAAGTTGAATGCTTAAGGTCCTTTCGGTTCCAAAGCTTTGCACCGCGATCCGAAATTGTTTATTTCTATTTAATTAGGAGACATGGCATGCATACTTAAAATATTTCCCCCAAAATGGCGGCATACCACGCCTGCCCTCCATTTTGTTCTATCACTGGATCGAGTCTGGATCCTGCACCTGACTTGTTGGACCAGTGTTTGCATTCAGAAATACCCTCTCTCCATGCCCCTCTGTTACCATGCACCCCTCATCTTCTTATTGGTCACCTCAAGTGTCGTTAACCTGCTACACCAATAGGCAGCCACCTTCGGACTTATGTCACCTCCCTCTTCACTCTGCTTCCAGGGGCTTCCTGTGACCAGGGAATGAGGGTGTGTGTGTGTGTGTGTGTGTGTGGTGGGGGGGGGGGGGGGGTATATGGGTGCTGGCCATCACCTCCACCAAATCCTGAACCAAACGAGAGAGAGAGAGAGACAGAATGAGATGGACGGATAGAGAAATACAGAGACACTGAGGGCGAAGCTCAATTCATTCACAGTGTTGCAGTTAGAATCCTGATTATACGCTGATAAGCACGAAAAATATGTACTGCACAACAGCTCATTATGGGGATGAAAAAACAATGAACGAAATTAGACGGAATGAATATTCATGACTCGGTCCCACCCACCCTCCTTCCCCACCCTCCCTCCTCCCTCCTCCTCACTTCCTCTCCCCTCCATTGGGTGGCAACACTTGGTAGGGCACATGGTGAGACAGCTGTTGCAGGGCAACATGGGCATCTGTGGTGCTAAGCGGAGAAGAGGAGATAATGTGGGGGTGCTTGTAGGGGGATGCATCAAGAGATGAAGATGGCACCTTGTCTGTCCTCTGTGTGTATACATCCATGTGTTTGAGGTATGGTAAATTGTGCGTTTATATAGCGCCTTTCTACCTAAATGGTATTCAAAGGGCTTTAGACTGTTGCCTCGTTCTCCCGATCACATACAGGCTGCTACGCAAGACGCCAACCTACTCATGAGAGCAATTAGAGCTTCAGTGTTTTGTTCAAGGACACTTTGACATCTCTGGAGGAGCCAAACCAGTAACTTCCGATTACTACATGGCCACTACCGCTTGAGCCATGCAGCCCCGAAAGGTGTCCAAAGGTTTCAGACAATCGGACGGACGAGAGTAAAAGAAGACAGTGAGAGGAACGAAAGAGGAGTCATCTCTTCTACTTCTTCTTTAATGCCAAGCCGTGGATGAAAAGTAGCACCTGTCCTCCGAGCTAAGACAGAGACGACATTAGCATAAGAACACAAGGATGGACGGCACCAAGACTGGAGTTGAACAGACACACACACCTTTCTCTCTGTCTGCATTAATTCTGTCTTTCGCACACACACACACACACACACACACACACACACACACACACACACAGTGGCAGACAGAAGTGGGAATGATTATG
>CAAKHC010013293.1:0-11355 GCA_901007825.1 Macroramphosus scolopax
GTCAGAGGGACGACAAAGGTTAGTGGATGGTCGGGCATGATAAAAGTGTGTGTGTGTGTGTGTGTGTGGTGTGTGTTCACTGTGTCCATTAACAGCGGCCAGGCCTGAAGATCAAGACAAGGGCACTCCAACCAGCAACTCCGCTAGTCAGCCTCGTCTCTCGTGGCTCTATGTATGTGTGTGTTTATGTGTGTGCATGTGCGTGTGCGTGTGTGTGTGTGTGTGCGTGACTCACCTATGGCCGGTTCTGCTTGCTCGGAGGCAGCTCTTTGTCTTTCCGCTGACAGGGTGAAGATGATCGAAAGCTGCGCTGCTCCAGGTTTACGCCACAGAGACCGAGAGCTCTTAGACAGAGATTAAGTTTTACGTGCCGGAACGTCGCTGTGTTTCTTCACACGAGGACACGAAGCAGATTCATTTCTAAAGTGTGGAAAAGGCAAAATGTGAGAGTCCGACGATAGAAATCTACTGTAGCTGTTCTCTACGTGGGTGATGAACATCTGCAAGTGGAAATAAATCAAAATGTGCTTCTAGAAAACACTTTATATCACTGAAATGCAACTAATTGCTTCCTAATTGTCACCCTGCAGGTCAGCGTCCACCATCAGTGTGTGACTGTGAGTGTGAACGGGAGGATGAGGCAACATTGTAAAGCACTTTGAGGACCTTTAATCTAAAGTTGCATTAAAATTACCACAGTAGAAATTAGACAAATGCACTTGAGGAGAGTTTCTGCAGTGATTTTGAACACATCATCCATGTAAGGTCATTTATCCGTGCAATAATCAGCAGATTAACACTATAAATAATCCCTGCAACCTTCCATGAATCAATAAACGCCTGCGGAGGAAGCAGGCAGGTGGCAGACTGCAGCGTCGGTCCTCCCCTCTTCCTAATATCATATTTCTAAGGATGTTTATAGCATCGTGTTGACAAGTGTGCGCAGAGATATGGACGTTTAGCTCCTCGTCCCCGGAGACCGGTGCTGTGGGAATGATTTGTAAAGCGTATTACCAGCCTGTATCTTTGAGCGCCAGACAGACAGGGAGCATATGCATGTTTGCTGGGCCTTGTAATCAACACATGGGCCGCCGCTGCTATTGCCAAGCGTCGGAGCAGCTTCCCTCCCTCTGTGGTTTTGGAGGGGAAATAATGTAAACCGCAACACGGGTGGATCCGAGGTACACGGCAACACGCACGTGTAAACAGGCTCGGATATGGAAGCCAATAAAGGCGTCCTGGCCGCTTCCCCGAGCCGAAGGAGATAAACACGATTTGATTCACGGCTTCTCCACTCAGTTACACACACTCACACCGCAAACAAATCCATGTCATTTAAATACTTCTGACCCGAACATCATCTCACAACTGACAGAGGAATATTAATTTCATTGGCAGCTCCATTTCCTCTCTCTCTCTCTCTCTCTCTCTCTCTCTCTCTCTCTCTCTCTCTCTCTCTCTCTCTCTGTGTGAGATCTGATGAGCGTTCGTCTGTGGTCCTCAGATGAATGACAGAGCGGTGTGACAGTGACACCACCGCCTCCATCGCTCGTCCCGCCAAAGGCTGCCTGTAATTAAGAGCCACACTCCAAGAGGTGTGTGTGTGTGTGTGTGTGTGTGTGTGTGTGTGTGTGTGTGTGTGTGTGTGTGTGTGTCATTGGAGCATCCGTCAGCAGCCGTCAGAGAGCGACGCACCGCTCCCTCCTCTCCCTCTCTTACATATGCTCGATTGTGGGAGTCAGGTGAGGTGAGGGAGGAAGATGACGGGCTTCACTTCCTGCGAACCTTCTCATCAGTGTGCTGCATCGATTGCATTAGTAACTCCTCCGCCGCCGATCAATGACGTCTCCGTAGTCCTGACCTGCGTTAAACCTGCAGGATTTCAACACGTATCATCACATCTTCCTCACTTTACATCCGCCTCACTGATGTTCTGTCTCCCTCACATGTGACCGTTTTATCTCTCGTCCTCTGAATACATACATTATTCTTTTGATCGTTCCAACAACACACTGAGTTATATCACGCGGTCTGTCTTCACCGTACGCGATGACAACTGTGTGACCCTCAGCCGAGGTGTGATTCGTCTGCATCACATGCTCCTTCCATCTCCGTGACAGGAAGCCGGGTGTTAGATGAAATAGAGAAGATGAGCTCAGTGCAGAGACCCATTAGAAGCCGGCAGTGGGAGTTCAATCGAACAAATAGAAACGCCGCTGTCATCGCGGTATCGTACAAACCTGACTGAATGCAATCCCATTAAGGCGTAAATAGGAAGTTGCAGGTACGGGGGAAGTGATCATTGAATTAGTCTGTCAAGAATCCGATTCTCGACGCAGAATTTTCACCGCAGCTGAGCTTTTATTTGAGTCTGAAATGCTATAAAACGACGGATGTGTCCTTATCTGACAGCGGGAGGCTTCTTCTCCTGCAGTTACTGCATTATTGCATCTGTCCTGTTATCCATCAGCTGCCTTCAGTCTCAAAAACCTCCACACACACACAACAATCCTGCAGGTTCCTGTGACTTCTTATTATTCCGACCTCCTTCTACACCAGCACAATATTTACTGGAGTGGACGGTATCTCTTTCCCCGCCGCCTCCTCCTCCTCCTCCTCTTCCTTCATCTGTCAACTTACTGCCACCGCTCCACTCACCTTCTGGCGCTGGCATGTGTGCCGCAATCCTCCGAGCAAACTTCACCCCTCCCTAACTCCCGCAAATTTATTAATATGATTTACATAGAGTTAAAGTTCTCTCCGCAGCCAAGGAGCCTGCTTTAAAATAAGCTGTGGCGGTGACAGAGCCAATGTGTTATGTGTGTCAGAGGCCTGGGGGGCTCTGGGGGCTGCTGGGTAGGGAATGTGGCAGGTCTCCGGGGGCCTGCTGGCCTGGAAATGACATGGAGTGAGGGAAGAGCCCCAAGTACCCCAGAATCAGTCATCTCATCTGCAGGGGGAGAGGAGGAAGGACAAAGACGCATCGCCGCCACCGCCGGGCACACACACACACACACACACTCAGCGTGGGAAATGCATGCACACCCTCCACACAGACACACACACACACACCAGAATGGAATATTTTGTACGTGTGATTTTTAAATATGGCTTCAGAGAGGGATTAACACCGCGGATGATGTGGGGTGAGTTTGGTTTCGGGACATGGCGGTCACTGGCGGTGCCATTCGCAGGCGTGTGTTTATTCACACAGATATGCAAATACGTTCCATCCTTTAAAGAATCATCTGACCACATTATAATAAGACATATATTTCCCTTTTGGTGCTCAGGTTTGAGGGAATACATGCAGGTGATGCAGGATTCTCCTTTGAGATCCAAACTTCTCTTGTGGTGCTCACAGAGATTGAACATGAATCCTGTTTGACACATGCTGGCGTCTTCATGCATGCACGTGCTTGAGATCTCAGCCCCCCCCAACCCTCCAACGCTTTGCCCCCTGACACAAGATTGCAACAAATCAATCGCTAACATGTCCTGATAATCACCACATCTGCCTATAATGGGCTGCAAATAGCGACGCGGTGGTGTCGCTTACCTACCACAAGGTCAATATCTGCCTCCACCTGACGACGGCCGACTGATCTGAAACTACACTGACAGCTTTTTGATGGGATGATTTTTGAGAAACCACCATGGAAGCCCTGGAGGTTTGAGCCAATAGCAGGAGGGAAACACAATCCAGTGTCAAACTGGACAGGGGAGGTTTAAGAAGAAATCCCCCACAGGCGTCTGAAACATGTGAAAATCTGCCTCAAAAAAGCATTTAATGACATCCCGACACCTTTTTGTTTTTCAATGAGGAATAAGTGTAATTGGTGCAAGTGGCTGTTAACACCAGCACAGCTGTGACGTCACTGCAAAATGTCAACACCGAGTTCTCCATGCAAATATTTGACAAAACTGTGACTAAAGAAGTCCTCTGAGAAAGAAAGAAACACAGAAGGGGGGGGGGTGGAATTAGCAGGAACATTCATGCAACGTTTTCCCTGATGCGTCATCTTAATTACCGCCGTGCAGGCCATGCAAATCCGATTGGCCGTTTATGCCAGGAAATTCATAACCACAGTGCGGTATTAATTACCCCGGTAGGATTCGGGCTATATTTGATATGCACGAGGCATCTTTGGCCATTACCAGCCTTGTGTTTCAGCCTCGGCTCTGCGTGTCAGCGGTAATCAAATCCAAACGTTGACAACAACACATTCACCGATCAATACGGCGCGGGAGGGATCCTTTGACGGCGGGATTTTAATCTCTCGTCCCTCTCGTGTGTGTGTCTTAATCTGTGTCAATATCCTGTTAGTGTCTCTCGCACGCAACTCTATTAATTTCTCTCTAATGTGCTCATTGGATTTCCTCCATTTAAGGCTTTTATGTTCCATTGTTCGCCAAAGCCGTTAGATTAAGTGGAGTCAAACGCAATTACGGCACGAGGTTGTTGAGCGAGAGGTTCCGTTTGAGGGTGTTTGGGTACGAAGGACCGGCTGCTGTGATGCTGCACCTGGAGCATGCTCCAAATGATAGTGAGGATGAGGAGACAGAACCGTAAGGAGAGAAAACAGAGACTAAAGGAGGGATGACAGACAGAGAGGGCCTTTACTTCATCAGTGGAGCAACACTGACCTCTGCTGGCCTTCATAACTTCATATGTTTGCATACGGACTTTGAAGCGGCTTTCCTGAATCATCCTGTGTGTGTGTGAGGGGGGAAATGTAGTAATGTAGTTCAAACACAGAGAGAGCTGTGCCAATTACTGGTTTCCGTATCTGCACTGCTTTTATAAAAAATATAATCAATCACCAGCTCCGCTGTGGGCGACCCACGACGTAGTGGCTCTTTAACTCCCCGTTGCTGCAGCCGTAGGAGCGGGTCACCGGCCGACAGGTTACCATGAACTCCTGTTAACAACAAAGCTACGGAGTGCACCTTTAACTGAGGCCTGGCAGTGAGAATGCAGAGAGGAGAGAGAGAGCGCACAAGATGACAGGCAGGATTTCACTCTCATCCATATCCATAAAACCATTCATCTCTCCCTTCAAGACCCCCTGGCAAGACTCCATTCTCCTCTAAAAGCTTTCAGACGGGCACCGAGGATGCCACCTCCAGCTAATAACAGTTGGAGCGTGTTGGTGAGGAGGGGGTGGCGGGAGGGGTTGCCCCGGGGGTCCTCGCAGGCCCAGACGTGCTCATTAATATCTACCGGCGTTGTGGGGTGCCACAGACAACAAAGAGCGAGTGCACCAGAAAATAGTGACACACACACACCAATGTAAGGGCGGCCGTAGTATAATCACTGACCAGATATCTCCATGCACACGTATGAATACTTCATGTGACGATTTGACTCCGCATGCTTATGTATGTCAGTAAGTGAGGGAAGGACTTGTTGCCGTAGGAAACAGATCAAAACAACAAAGCAAACAGCCCAGCGAGGGTCCAGTTTGTGTGACTGCTCCGAGTGGCTTTGAACTTTCAGTGTGATCGATCACTTTAAGAATCTTTACGGCCAGCTGAGCTGTTGTCAACCCCCCCCTGAATTCATGTTGCTTCATCAGTCAGACTCCAGAATGAACGCTGCCGCCCAACAATTGGTTAATGATCCCCGATAAAAACACAACTTCATTCTCACTCCCAGAAATAAGCAACGTTGGTTTTGCCTTTATTGCAAATTCGTCTGCAGCAGCGAGAGCAGGAGGCTGGTCAGAGGTGGAGGAAAGGAGGGTTGGTATAAGCCAGACTTTAGACTCATGTGAGAGGGAAATACAACCGTATTTTTTTGATTTCACGAGGACTTTAAACGTGCAAAGGACGCAGAGAAGCACGAACATGCACACATGCTTTCACAGCAGGCTGCTACTTCGTCTCCAGTTTAATTTGGCACTTCACAACACTGTTTATTCAGCTGCACAGAACAAATTACGAGACAGAATCCTGCTCCTGTGCAAACAGCTATCAGACCCCGTCTTCCGAACCGTACACCGTCTGTGTGTACGCTCGCGTCTCACAGTCGTCCTCCGCCTGGGCTAATGATGCGCTGGCATGTGGGATGTTGCCGCGTCGCCGTTCGCGGGGCTGGCATGTGTTAATGGCCCTGGCGCCCCCACGCCCACGGTGAAGTGATACATCCAACTGGCTTGGTGGCGGCGCACAGACAGGGCCCAACAGATGCCACTCATTCCTGCCAGCCAAAGTGACCCGGCAATCAGCTGGCTAAGCACCTCAAAAATCTCAGCAAGTGAGTAATGAGAGGAATGGATGCTGTACTGGGTGACGACGCTGCGTGGAGTCTCTACTTCCTGTTTGTCCTTTTACTGCTCGTGCCAGTTCGGAGCTGATCTGTACGATGGCTGATATTTTCCTGACCCTCACTCTTCTTATTTTCATACTCTCATCCTTCTATTTTTTCGGTGTCACCCCAAAAGTACTTTTCATGCAACCCGCCATCCTCTCACTGCACACTGTGTTTGTGTGTGTGTGTGCACATGCCTGCTTGTGTGCATGTGTGTGTGTGTGTCGTAGCTGATGCACACTATGACATATTGAGGTAATAAAAAGCTCCTCCGCAGGGACGGCTGTGGCCCACTAATTAAACACCTCCTGCGACCTTATTGCAGGCGCCAGTTGCCATAGAACCGGCTACATCTGCGTCAAACTGCAGCTTCCTTCTCTGAATCGGAGGGAAAGAGGGTAGAAAGAAAGAGAATCTGCAAGGTCATTGCCCCACAAAACCCTAATTTCTATCGTACACAAAACAACGTCCCCTCACAGTACGGAGGCGGCGAACATCATGACTCATTCTTGACTTATTCTCACAGACAGAAACAATTTGAGAACATTTCGCCGGAGATCTGTTTACTAAAAAAAGCACAATATTGGAAAGGGACGAGTGTGTTTCAGGCTTCTCAAAGATAAACAGGAGAGATTCTCCGTGCTCTGTTTGCGACGCTCCTTAATAGTGTACACTCTCTGGCTGTGTACCTTTTTTAATGAGATCATATCTACCTCAAGGACGGCGCGACCAAAAAAAAACATGCAAAACATGACACTGGTTCCACGAGCCTGTAAACAACCCGATAATAGCTGCGATGACAGTGAAGAACCGTCTGCAATGGGTGTGAATGGGTAAAAGAAAAAGGGGGACACGACTTAACTCGGTGACATTAAGAATAATGTGCTGACTTCATCCAGTAATACACAAACCTTTATAAATAACAGCTTATTCTAATGTAGGGTTTTTATGAAGGGGAGAAATCACAGGAAGGAAATGTGACGACCTGCTGAAGTAGTAAACTTTGTGCATGTGTGCGTGCCTGCATGTGTGTGTGCGTGCGTGCTCGTACGGGTCAGGCCTGCTGAACGAAGGTATGAAGGTGTCCTCTGATTTGGTCCGTCGTGGTGCAAGAGGTCAAAATAACAGACGACTCAGCACCTGTCCCTCTCATCAGTCACCGCCTCCATATGCCGCCCATTAAAAGCAGATAAGTGGACACTCGGCCGGTAAAGTCCACACACCTTTAGTGACCCCCTCCACATCTGTTTACAAAGCCCTGAACGCATGCAGACAGAGGCGGGGGAGAGGACGGTCGACAGGGGAGGGAAATACAAAGAGAGACAGCAGCTTCCTGGACATGAACTGAGAATGCTGTTGTCTGTTTACAAACATAAACCGGCTTTTAGTCAGGAAAGCTAAAGCTTGACTTGTCCACATCTGCAGACACGTTCAGAGACTCACAAGAGAAGAACCAGTTCGATATCGAGAAAAGCTTAATTGCCTCCATGAAGTATTCTGATGACCACTGGGATGTTTCTCTTTCTCTTACTAGCTGTAACTCACAGCTGCTCAGTCCGAGCCGGCAGCAGAAGGTTGCGTTCAAGGACCAGTTCACCGATAGTTCAGAAAACACATTCTTCATTCACAGATCGACTCACCCTTCGTTGTAATTTAAGTTTTTCATGTTGTTCTGGTTTTCAGGTATTGTGTTGTTTAAATTATGTCTCCATTAAAATCCAAGCAGGTGAGTGTTTGTATATATTCTGTCTCCTTCGGTGTTGAACTTCAACCGTGAGCACCGCAGACGAATCCAATTCCATCGTATATATCAAACGTCTCAGGTGGGAAAATAGTGAGGGGAATCAGCTCTTTGGCTTTTATATTCAAGGCAGTAACAAGAATGCTCGGTTGCAGGGTATAAAAGATGCATGTAAGCAGTTTAACCTGAATTAGACCTTCACTGGAGAATGGCCAGCAGCCGGAGTGAGACCGTGCATAGATGTGGAGCCGGCGAGAGATCAAATGAGGGAGTTGAGAGATGAAGAGAGAGCCCCTCCCTCCTCCGATCTGCTGCCCTGGATGAGTGTTCCTGACAATCTGGGATTGAGCGTTTGTGTACATGTATGCATGTACACATTCACAATTTCTGAATAAGCATCCCGAACTGTGTGTGTGAGTGTGTGTGTATGTAAATTCAAAAAGTGTGTGGGTGTGCTGGGGTGAGTGTGTAAAAGGATTGCAGAGGGCATTCTCTTCAAACGCAGGGTATTCAAAGACGAGGGAGTTTCAAAAGGACCCTGCACCGAGGGCAGGCGAGTTTGAACTGTGTTTGTGCAAAGCAGTTTGCTCTTTAAGGAAAAAAAAAAAGAAAAAGAGAATTCCTGAAGTGCAGGCAGTTCTCTTGGAGGAGGAGGAGGAGGAGGAGGAGGAGGGAATATTAGGACAAATACAGAGGAAAGTGGACGGACGGGCCAGAGAAGAGAGAACCAGGAGAGACAGGAGGGAGTTGTGGACAGGATGGCAGGAGAAAGGAAGCGAGGGAGGTAGAGAAAGGGCAGGACACATAGAGGGAGAACATTGGCCTGGGGCATCGGGACGTGCTGCGCCTTTGTCTCCCCTTTCTTTGTGGGACTTGGAGAGAAAGCGGGGAGACGAGAGAAAGAGCAAAAAAAAAAAAAAAAAACACTTTCCATCTCCGCCTATGGGAGCGTGGAAGCGGGTGTTGCCCCACATAGCTGCACCGCGGTGACCTCGGCGCTGCTGGAGTGATGGCTAGTGAATTAGCATGTCAGTGGCCCGGTGCCCCTTCATGCCAGCCCCCACCAGCAAACATAATAAACACACTCCATCACCCGTTCGGCCCGGCCACACTGCCCAAAGAGAGCATATTAATTATAGATGTATGTTAAATTACTTTCATTACCTCCCCTGCTCAGTGGACGGGACGGAGACGGGGATGATGGATGGAGAAGGTTCTCCATACCTCCCAGAGTGGTGAACGCACTCTCTGTTACTCTCACAATCCGCTCTGGCACCGCTTTGTTGCTAAAATTATTCCGTCAGCACTCAAACAAAACACTTTTTATGCTTATTGTGGGTTCAATACTATTGTAGGTTGCAAGTTTTATTGGGGGGGGCGACCATAAAGTAGTTGAGTGTCTGCAGGGTCATGATCAATTACGTTGCTGACTATTTGAATCCCTTAGAATTAAAATAAAAAGAACAAGGAAGCAAATACGTATTTGTAAAACTACTCCTTGATGATGAGTAGTTGTGATATAAGACAGTTGTGATAGAAGTTGATAGAAGACGGAGGGGGGGGGGCGGGAATCTAAAAAAGTGAAGAGGAGTAACAGTCATCCTCACAGTTCAAAGGTTTCGTGATCTGTCGTCGCCTGCGTATTCATCTCCTGTGGATCGCTGTACTCAAAAGGAAATCAGAAAAACAAGGACATGATGTAACCTGACGCAGATGAGCTGTAATACTGCGGAGTGACTGATCCCGGGCCTGTTGGAGGGCAGGCGGGCTTGATTGTGAACGCATCAATGAACGAATCAATACACGAGCACACCGCCTGGACCTCCAATACTTATTTACAGTCAAGACAAAGTTTCGAGGTCTCGCCTGTAAATCAAACTTAATACGCGCGGAACGCAAACATCCTCCCGTTCGTGGGAATATATCCTGACATTTCAAACGTCCCTTAATGAAACCGCCTGCGGAAGCCCTTTTAGATTAACTTCTGCCTGGACCTTAATACTGACGCGCCGGTGGGATTCACATGATGAGTGACATCTGCAAGTTGTGATGACGATGTGGCTAATGTGGACCAGCTCTTGTGTTATCCAGCTTTATACCTCAGCACACTCCCTGAGCAAACAACGGAGGCTCACATCTCCACGTCAGCCCCTGAAGGCCACAGTAGGATGCTCAGTGTGTGTGTGTACATGTACTTGTTCCACTGTGATCTGTAAGTTTGATCCCACTCCGGCAAAGGAAGCATTACATTGGTCGCCCTGTGCTTGCTCAACACTCTGGTCCTATCTAATCTCTGTTGCTCCGAAAATCCCGTTCAATTTCTTCTGTTGATAGATGCCGGTGCTCTTTGAGCCCTCTGGGAGCACATTCTTCCCCTTGCCGCTTGTCTCAGACTCCTCGCTTGTGTAAGACCACTCGAGATTCATCAGGTCAGCCCCCAGTTGTAAACAAACCCAGATTTGATTCACACGGATCCAAAGGTCAGCAGAAGGGCTTATCATCCACGTCCGGTCCGATGCTCGCCGCGTTTACGTCGGGGAAGCTGATGGACAAAAAAAAAAACAGTTGGTGCAATCTGAACTGCTTCATAAAGTGATACCCAATTAGAATAACTCACCGCCAAATTGGCGGCTTGTTAAACAAGAACTGACAGTTAACTGAGAGCTGTCGATTAGCATCAGACCAGGGTGATAGACTCCGTTTGTAGTCTTCATTTAGAGGGAACACACACTCAGCTAACAGCATCCCTTCATGTCCATGAACCCGCTGACTGGCGTGCGTGTCACTGACTCGGTTTGCAGTCTGAACTCCTGAACAAGGCGAGGACGTTGTTCCTCCGAGGATGTAGCACACTGACCTTTAAGTGCATAACGTGACTGTTAATCAATACGACGAGCAGATTACATTTAACTAAGATAACCAGACTATAAGGCAAAAATATTAAACCACATTAGTCACATGACCCATCCAGGTCTTCCATTGATGGTGGAGGACAATGGTCCTGAGGCTCAGATAGAGCATCTCATGGGTAGGAGGGTCAGCAGGCCAGAGGGGGAACAGGAGGTGAGAGGGAAATATAATGATGATAAACAGATTCCCGGCCGCGGCGCATCGCCTCGTCTCCGGGGTGCCTTCCCACCTTGTCATGTCCAAAGACCTGACAGAAAGAAGCATGAGTGCCGCGTGTGTTTGCGGTGGCGCATTTCTAATTTATTGGCCTGCTGATTCGCTGACGTGTGTGTGTGTGTGTGTGTGAGGCTGAACGCGGCTCAGGGCACCGGCCCGGAACATCCGGGGCCTT
>CAAKHC010013294.1:0-20480 GCA_901007825.1 Macroramphosus scolopax
ATGACAGACAGCGTGGAACAGACGTCAACTCTGAGCTGATCCATTCATATAAAGCAAATCTACATTATCTGTCGAAGGTAAGATTTGGAAGCAACCAGGTTCTTCTTAAATATAATAGAAATGCAAATCTGACTACATTTCAGAGTTTTAGGGCTATTAAAGACTCACAGAGGAGCATGGACAAATGCTTTGAAGCATGTGTTTCATTTTGTAAATCCACTGCGTGCATTGTTCAAGACGGGGATTACACCTTATTGGATTGGTTACGGGTGACGTAGGCAGACATTGTTGGGACAGGGAAGAGTCAAATTTGGATCAGGTCCCAGGTAAGCAAAGAGGCGGTTACGTAACTAGATGACAGATTTAACAATACTAATAATGATGGTACTGACGTGTGTTGTTCATTTCATAGGTTTCGCTGCAGAAAGGCAAAAAGTTTGACTCCTCTCGAGTCAGTTATGCTTCCTTTTATACTGTAGTTGATCTCCAACTGATTTAAAAACGTATCCCACATCATCTGCAGGCACACATAGACACATCTCACCCATTCAAAATACCAATCTGCTCTGACTATACCAGGAATGGTTGGGATGCCCCGTGTTGACGTGGCTGTTTGGTTCTCTCAAACACATTCTCCTCAACAGCCTGGTAGGTTCAAGTTCACGCCGACACCTGCAGGTTAGTTTGAGTCTTGAAGGGATCATTGACTTCTGACGTCAAAGCCTCTCAGTGCACACTTGGGAGACACCAGCGCCTTATGTCATAGCAGCACCACGGTACAACAAACAGGCAATGTGAGGTAAAGATTACCCTGCACGGTCTTAGATCTGAAGTAAACCTAAAGCCACCTGTATTTTCTTCCAAAATTCTGTGTTTTTTTTTGTCACCTACTGCACGCACCATTTATCTTTCCTAGCTTTCACTTTCTTTCACTAATCTTGTTGGTAGACTTAATCTGATTACCGGTAGTTAAAACTATTATGAAGGATGTTCACTAACTGTTGGGGGTACTTGATGATTTCACCCTCATGAGAGCTCACAGAGGTCAAAGGATAAACACCTCATTTATGAATTGAAGGACCTGGAGGGCAGGTAGTGATAACTCATCATGAGATATGATTGATATCAGCGCTGATGTCTTGCCTTTAGTCTTCTTAAGCCTGAGTGGCGAGGGATAGGGATAATCCTTTTAGGGAACGCTTTACGTGGAATCAGTCAGCGTACACTTCCTCTCTCAGACTGGATGAGCTCCTCAGTGTGAGACCAGTCTGACTTTTGATCAGATTTACTCACCATCCTCTTCCTCGGACCTTGTGGAGTACGTACCGATCCACCTCGTTCACCAGGAGATTCAGACATCTGTGGTCGATCAGGGGGGAGGGGGGGCCTGTTTGGATACAGAATACCTGAATCTGGATGGACAGGTTAAAGAGGATGTTGCCGAATATTATGTCGTTGAAAATAGGCGTGTATGTGAAGGACTTTTGCAAGAAGAATGGCCTGCTGACACTGTCAGTCTTTGCTGTCGTGACGGGCTGCGTGCTTGGATTTCTCCTCAGGTCACTCAACCTATCGACACAGGTATGGATGGATATATGGGTGGACTAAATAAAGTGGTTTAAAAGTAACTCTGGGCTTTGAGATCACAGTTAAAGCCAGCTGTGTAATAAAGAGAGAAAATCATGTAAGTGTTGACCCTCTAGAACTTAACATATCACGATAAAAAGCATCAGCCCTCCTTCTGACGCATCATTCCTTTGCATCAGAAGGAAAGACGAACTTCCCCTGAATCCAACGATGTGAAACTCTTTTTTCTGACTGAAAGAATCTGAAGCATCAGAATTGGAAAAAATACGACACCATGTTCAGGTGCTACTATTTCACCTGGCTGCTTGCATGTCATAGGTGTTCATAGTGATGAACTCAATGACCTCTGCTGATCCCTTCAGATCAACAGAGCTTTACACTGTTAAACAATAAGTCAAAGGTTCCCTTTTGGTTCTATGCTCAGAATTTTGCTGTCATGAACACGGATCTGTTGCAGCAGGAAAACAGATCATCTGATCACAGTGGAGCTTCTATCAGCTAAGGAGCTCGATATTGTCACCTCCAAATGAATGATAATCTTACAGGGTTTACCGGCTCCTAATGTTCATAGGTCACTGTTTACGTTTGCCTTATCAACTCAAAAGATGATAATACATCTTTATTGTGCTCAGAGCTTGTTTCTGCTGCCCCCATGTGGCCAGACATTCGACAATCTGTCTAAAATACCGTAAAATCAGTGAGAGGAAATGAACCATTTACCTTAAGTAAGAAAACATTAGTAAAGGAGGCCGTTCGTTGAGCTGTTGAAAAGATCCGAGTTATGTAACAGCTACATGAGGGAAGCAAAAAAAAAAAAAAGATTTGGCAAAGTATCAAAAGAGAATGTTAAGTTCTCAAGTGAAAGTCAGGAATCTAGTTACTCAAGTTATTTGTCAGGTATGTGACGCATTCAAATGCAACACTGCAAGATATTTTACGGGCTGGATGTGTTTGATAGAGACGGTTGAGCTGTAAGTTACATAATTAGAAATCCCATTAGACATCATGCAGTCTGCTGTTCCACTGTCGCCATGCAGGGCTCTCATTGGTCAAATCTTATACTGTTCATATAAAGAATAACTCTGCAGGAGCTTCTAATTGTTTACAGAGATATTTTCTTTTTGTGGTGTTTCTTTCACACAGGCAAAGATCTACTTCTCCTTCCCTGGAGAACTGCTGATGAGGATGTTGAAGATGCTAATTCTGCCCCTCATCACCTCCAGGTACAAAACGGCTTAGCTACGGGTTGAAAACAACTGCAAATAACCTTTTAAAGCGGCCATGCTGTCTCTGTCTGATCAGAGAAAGACAGCGTTACTCCGCTGATATAACATCCTCATACACTGATGAACATAACGACTGTAAAACCACATCTCGCCACACAATACACCCGATATACACCGACATTTGACACTATAAAATACTCAATAAAAAACATTTATTATTCTATATTTTGTACACCTACAATAAAACTGAGCAGGCACCTCGGTCACTTAATAAGTTTGAGTCCACTATTAAGTGTATGCACAGTGTTTAATTGGGAAATACTGGTATTTAATTTAAGTTTGATTCTCAAGGAACAAATGTTTTCATGTACCACTCTGTGATGACTGATGAGTAGCCTTCGAGTTGCCTCCTGCCCAATGTCAGCTGTGATTGGCTCCAGCCACCAGCAACCCTGCAGCAGGTGGTATAGCAGAAGGATGGTAGGATAGTCCTTCAGTTGTTAGATGTCTGGGACAAGGAACCCTGTTGCAGATCATTCCCTGCTCTTTCATCCATCCAGCTATATTTTAACGTGAGAAAATATGAATCAGAAAAGCAATGCTGCAACTAAAATAACCTTCAACTACTAAATTCCTTGAAGGATAAGGCTGCAACAACTATTTTTTTCTTTTAACATTTATTTTTGTTTCCCGAATAACACTTCAGCGTATTAAATGTTCATTTCATACATAATAATACCGTTCACAAGTCACATTATATCTTAAACATTCTTTCACAATAATCTTTAATGAAGTTGAGAAGTCCAATTTGCAACCAGTTCCATTAGCATTAGTCACACTTCTCCTGTTTCCCGTGCAGTCTTATGTCTGGCCTGTCAGCCATGGACACCAAAGCAAGCGGTCGGCTGGGGGTCCTGACCATCACCTACTACCTGTGGACAACCTTCATCGCTGTCATCGTCGGCATCGTGCTGGTGCTCATCATTCACCCGGGGACGGGCTCAGAGAAGGAAGGCCACCACGCAAGTACAGGGCCTGTGATGACCTCCGCTGACGCCCTGCTGGACCTCATCAGGTTATTATACACAGTGTTCATAGTCATACAGATACTCTGAATCGAGGAAGGATTCATCATCCTCACTACCTAAGACGTCTTTATGCAGGATCTCTGACTTAGCCATGGACAGGAGTGGATTAAACATCCAAAATCTTTACTTAAGCAGGAGTGGGCGATGAGCTTTTCAGGAAATTCCAGATATCCCAGTTCATCTCATTAGGGTTGTTTTCCCGAAAGCAGACTTGGTGTGAAAGACCCTGTGGGACCCCGGGTAACAAGTACAGACAGACTAAATACAATACAGGCCGGTTCAGACCCTGTGAACTCCCTTTGCCTCCTCAAGAGCAGGAAGCTGCCTAATCACAAACTCTTAAAGGATCAGTTTGATCCTCGGCGCTGACATAATAGCCTTCACAACAAAGCAGTGTCCAGTCAGACTTCCTGAAATACTCAGGGGATAACGTTTCTTGAAAAGTGAAATCCCAAACATTATGATAGACCAATGGAAATGGTACCTCATTCAAAGGAATACTTTCCATATGAGAAAATGAATCAGAATCTCCATCTGATGTATTTTTTATTGGCCGTCGGAGCATATAAAAACATTTAAAGTGTCACCAGAAGAGAACATTTTCTTGGGGAATTTGCTTGTAAAATAGTTGCAGCATCACTACCCGTCAGCGGCAGGTGGACCAAGAATAGGGAGCCACTTAATTGTAATTCTGTTAATCCTTCACTTTCTCAGAAGATCCTTGTGCAGTCTTACACTCTGAAACATTGCGTCTTCAGTCTGGTGTGTGTGTGTGTGTGTGTGTTCTGGTTTACCCCTACATGTCAGAGATCCACTAATACCCTCTTAAATCTGATTACTTAAGAGAGCTGTGATCGGTGTGCGTATGCCGAAGGTCAGGTTTACATTTCAGTCCTGTTACGTGTTTGACAGGCACGCGGGCTCTGTTCGGTATCACTGACGTACAGTGGATAAATACAATCCCTGGTTTTGTGTGGGAGTACATTTTGTCGCTGCTCTTGACCACCGACTCACGCAGAAACAGAGGTCAGGCTAAGAAGCGATTTGAAAGTATTATGTGTATTACTGGCAAAGTGTACAACAACAACAAAAAACAGCACGTAAACAAAAAGGATGTTCTCGTCCATGTTTGTCTTAAAGTTGAGGTTCATAATTCATTGTGATGAAAATCCAGCTGCTTTTAATCAAAGCAGCTTATTGACTTCTTTTAGCTTGTGTCACGTGGGTTTTCACATCTGCCTGTGGCAGGTCCTGAGTTTATTCACTCTCAACATGAACAAAGACTATGAAAGGTCGTTTGGTCCCAAAGTCACCGCATGTAAATTTTGGGTTAATTTTTCACAAGCCACGTTGTCTCAGTGACATGATCTCGCGAGATCTGGCAACACATCTCATCTCATTACACTACCGAATCGTCGTCCTGGGTTTACTGCTGTGCTGCTGCTGACGTAATTTCCCAACCAGATAAACAGACATTTAAAGGGATTTACAAGTGAAACTGAGGTAAAGTTGTCTTTATTTCATCCAACTAACGCTCACAACACTTCCATACGAGAACGGCAATTGGCGGGAGATGTGACCACGCCCACTCAGGAAACCAGAAGTGTGTATGATGTCATACAATCAGCGCAGCATCTTCGATGCAGCATCTTTGGCATTGAGTGTCTTTTGCCTAAAAGACACTTTTAGACTTTTGTTTTGCCATTTTTTTCACCAACTGCTGCTTTCGGCATAAAGAATGAACTTTTTCTCTTATGATGAAAATGTTTTAAATGCTTTTTATACACATTTAACTACAGCAAGGCATTATCTCCATATCCAATGTATATATTGTTTGGAAATGAGTCTTGCACAACTTTAAAGCTACATTTGAGTTGCATATTTCACCACAGGCATGATATGTGTTGTATACTTTCTTTTACAGGAACATGATCCCCTCAAATCTAATTGAAGCCACCTTTCAGCAGGTGAGTAGGCAAAATCAAGATTGTAGAAACCTGTTAATGAATTAATATTCATTATATTGTAGATATTAATCCTCCTCCTTCTCTCTCAACCCACCCCAGTACCGAACAGACCTGGTGCCTATAGTGCAGAACAACGACGTAAAAGAGTCGCAGGCCAACTATGTATACGTCATGCCTGACTACCACAACCCTCGTCTGGGCCACCCAGTCTTCCTGGAGATCACCCCTGCACCTGACATCACGTACAAGATCGTCCCCAGTACCAGCAAGGGCATGAATGTGCTGGGGATTGTCATCTTCTCTGCCACCATGGGTGAGTTAATCCCACAGCTCAACAGGAAACATAATCAATATGGTTATATAACATAAAGAGGTAGCTGTAAAGGATGGATTTAACACTAGGTTAATAAATCTAATGAATTCTTTATAGATCAGTTATTGGCCATTCATAAGTACAAGTTGCCAGGTTGAGAAAAATCCCCCTGAGACTTTGGTGTTGTTATTATCATTAATATTACTGGTATAAAAATATGATTAATGTATCTACTTTCATCAGTAGATGGCTGTATTCAAATTCTTCGTAACTTTTACAAAACAGCGAGATACAACACTCCGTTAGAAGTTAAGGTCACGTATTTAAAGTCTTATGTCAATTAAAGTAGAGAAATATAATCAGTAAATGTAAATGGTTTTCAACCGATGTAATTACATGACCAAATAAAGAGCATAACACAAAGATATTCTTACTTCATTTCTTTATATGAATAAAACAACCAGACAAAAACTATATTTCTAGTATCAGGACCTCACAGGTGGTGTTATAGTGTATTATATATATAATATTCAGCGATCAAAGAAGTACTGAGAACCTTCACGTAATTAACTACATTAAGCCATTAATGTACAACTACTAAAGCTTTTAGGATGGGTGATTTCTGATCTAATCCTGAAACACGTGTATGTACTTTATGCTCTCAGGTCTGCTGCTGGGGAAGATGGGAGAACGTGGAGCGCCGCTGGTCAACGTGTGCCAGTGCATCAACGAGTGCGTCATGAAGATCATTAACGCAGCTATGTGGTAAGGTCGCACACACACTCTCTCTCTCTCACATACGCACACATACAAAAAAACACCTTTGTCACGCACATGGATCCATATAAAGCCAGACTACACCAACAACAACCAGATTATATCTAAAAATAAAACTGAAGTGTCCTCTCGCAGGAGGTGATTACAGCCAGAGGATTACACTTGTGTGACTTAAACGTGTTAATTATCTTCTGAACATGTGATTGTTGAACATGTGATTTTAATAACCGTGGTCATTGATATGCTGCTGTAGCGGCGATCCTCTATGCGGCAGGTTTTCCACAATTCAGTCATGTGCACAATCTTTCTCTCCTCTCTTCTACGCAGGTACTTCCCCTTCGGCATTGTGTTCCTGGTGGCGGGGAAGATCCTGGATATGCACGACCCAGCCCACCTTGGAGAGAAGCTGGGCATGTACTTCATCACCGTGCTGTCTGGTCTGTTTGTGCACGGTCTCATCTTGCTGCCGCTCTTCTACTATTTCTTCACACGCAAAAACCCCTTCAGTTATATCAGGGGGCTTCTGCAGGCTCTCGTCATTGCCTTGGCCACGTCTTCCAGGTAACACGACACTTGGGTTTTGGCGCTTTTTACTTAATCCTCACTTGTTAGTTGTTCGCACAGCAGTTGAAACTGGTTTAGCACAAGCAGCTGAGTGTCCTCTCCTGACCTTCACCCACGTCCTGTGTTCTCTGCAGCTCGGCCACATTGCCGATCACCATGAAGTGTCTGTTGGAGAACTGCGGAGTGGACCGGCAGATTGCTCGCTTCGTGCTGCCAGTGGGGGCAACCATCAATATGGATGGGACAGCCCTGTACGAGGCGGTGGCGGCCATCTTCATCGCTCAGGTCAATGAGTATGACTTGGACTTTGGTCAGCTGGTCACTATCAGGTATAAACATCGTGGGTCAGCTCTTCTCCATCGCATCGATGTGAGTGCACTTAACAGTTCTAACATCCCGCCTTCTTTCTCATCAGTATAACTGCAACAGCAGCGAGCATCGGGGCAGCTGGAATTCCACAAGCGGGTCTGGTGACCATGGTGATTGTCTTGACCTCTGTGGGGTTACCACCTGCTGATATCTCCCTAATTGTGGCCATTGATTGGGTTCTGTGAGTCCCACTGATCTTTATTCAACTAGAGAGCATCATGTGTTCTGATCAGGCAATGTTTGACTTTTCCCTCACCTCCTTCTCAGCGATCGCTTTAGGACCATGATCAACGTTCTTGGTGATGCCTTAGCTGCTGGGATTATGGCTCATGTGTGTCGGAAAGACTTTGAGAAGGCTGCTGCTTCATCTACCACCCCCACCCCTCCCACCAATTACGGATCCCAACGGGTAAGGAGAGGAGTGTTTAAACAAAAAACAATTAAACTGTTTATCTAATTTGGGAAAAGGTGTGCACCGTGAAATTCCAGCAGTTTATGCCGATACCGTGTTTCTTTTCATTTCTTCATTCTGTTTTTCTTTCCTCCGTTGTGCTGTTGGGAAACACGTTCAATTTCACGGCCCTATTCCGGCTGTTCAAGCCTGCATTTTTTAAAGCTTCTTTTATATTAATCTAGAGATGCACCCACATAACATTTGGGAAGGACTCTCTGTTTGACTAACTGTCGGTGGCCTCTTCTTCCCTGCAGAGGGACACAGTCATCTCCGTTGGCAACCAGAGCGTGGCCATGTCTGATGCTCCTCTGATCACACACCGCTGCGATTATGTGTTTGAAGTGGATGGAGACAACGTCCTGGAGAAACCTGTGGCCTGTTACAACCTCTGTCAAGTCTGAGACAGCTTCACTGGATGGATATGAAGGGGTGGGTACCTTCTACAGGACATAGATTCACCGCTCAGGATCGAGGGGGACCATCTGAGGGCTTAAGTGGGGCTTAAATGGATTTTGCCTGTGCCATGCCGAAACAGAAACCTTCATTACTTGATATATATGATACTCTACGTCTCCGTTCAGTGTGAACTGGATGATCCAAGTTCTGAGGGAATTGCATTCATATGAAACACTCACTCATAATTGTCAAAAAGCATCTGCAGCCATGATAACGTGGTGCAAAGAGATGGAGATTTGTTTTTGTCAGTCAGTGGTTGTCGCCTAGGTCTGCAGGTTTGGACTCCAGTCAAGCATTTCTAGTTGCCTTATTATGATCTCAACAATGATGAGAACTTGAAAGACTTGAAGGTTTACGACAGACAAGGAGCAGTATACATATGAACTGAAGTGGTCCTTTATGTTAGAGTAGGAATTTACGGAAAGATATTAAAGCAACATCCTTAGAAATATTCACATGGTCATAGCGCAGAGAAGTCACATAAGATGATCAGTTGTTTTTTTTATACTTGTACTTTGAATGTTGTTCATCTTTTCTAATAAAAACTTGCTGCACTCAAACGTCCTGTCAACAAGTCATCTCATTATTTGGCCTAGTTAAAGGTTTTTATTATTTTATCACGGCCTGATATGGTTTAGTTCATGCGTACACCCAGGGGGGCTCACACACTTTACCAGGAAGACGAAAGGAGAAGCTCAGCTCAGTAGAGAGGCAATCTGAGACCTTATTTTGAATATCTCAAATTATTAAACAAATGCAAATCCCCTTCTGAAACAATCATGCCTGGAAATATTTCCCAAATTATAAGAAATGCACCTGAATGCTTTTATAAAGGTCCATTTAATGCGTCCTGAGAAATTAATGTAAGAAATGCTAATTCACGTCTGAAACCATCATATTTGTCTGGGAATATTTCAGAAATATTATTAGATGTGTGACTACAGATACACCTGGATACATTTAATAAAAAACACCTATCTCACATAAGAGGAAAAAATGGACTTTACCCAAAATGTAGTGGGTTGCTGCTCCACCCCTCCACCTGGTTTCATAAAAATCTTCTGCCTATGCATTTAATTATGAAAACCAACCACACCAACCTCCTCAGCCGAGTTAATCAGCATTTGTTTGAGGCTGTTTGGTCCGTTTGAGAGGCCGCGGCTCCGTGAGGGAGTCTTAACAGATGGAGGTGAAGTAACAGGTTGATGACGATGTCGACGGTGTTATGTTGAAGGGGGATCATGATGCAGAAGAATCACTGGAAGAAAAACTATTCATCGATAGCATTATAAATCAATATATAAATACTCAATCGTAGGAGCTACGGTAGTTCTGCATACAAGTTGCTTAAGAGTATGTTATTATTTGTATTCGCTTCACTCCCTGTGAGGGATTTATCATCAAATATAACAATTCTTAATGTAAGTTGTATTGTATTAGTGCAGCTGGTGGAGCTCAATTGATATCATCTAGAAGTTCAATCACCCAGTGGTCCCAAGAAAGGGAATAAGAAGAAGAGGTTATTGTTATGTATGAAGCTACCTTATTGCGTTATACCAATGGCTACCCATAGGGGGCAGTGGTGTTCTGTATATAGGTGGGGCTCTTAGGTGAATAAACCCCTTTAGAAGAAGTGATTGAACAGCAACAGTGTGTCCATGTTGATTGTAGCCTGCATATAACAGTGTTCACACAGTAGGAGTACGAAGAAACATAACAGTTATCATCGGATTAATGGGGTAGAAAAAAATCATATTATAATCCAAAATTTGAATGCAATAATTGCAGAGACAACTGGCGTGTCTAATCCTTCCTTGTTGGAACTTCTAATGACGTGTATGGAACATGACAGGTGGCCCAAACTTGATAGGTGTGCTTTGTAAAAAGGTCTAACAACAGAAGATATTATATTTTATACGATTTTAATGATAATTGTGTTTTCACAGCAATAACTATAGCTGTATGAAGGGGTCTATATTTGTAATTCCCCAACTTTTAATGACTGAATAAACCCTGTTGAATACAGAGCTTGAGTAGATGTAGAAGTCATTTTCCTCCACTGTGGGAAATATCTCGCTATCTGATTTCACAAGTTAATAAGGTTCTGTGTTGTTGTGACATTGTCATTATACCAATCAGTCTGTATTATCTATTATAATTATCCTGAAGGTAACAACGTAACTGTGCATGCATGCGTCCATTCATGATGATGCTCCTCACTTCCAGCAACAAGCTTCCGAAGAGACATTCCATTCTTTGACGGTTGAAAAGCCACCACGTTTTTATTGAAATGTTCCAATGTTAGAAGACATTAAATGGACTTCAACTTAGTGTCGGTTCAAAAAGCAAGGAAAACAAAAAGAAATTGAATACATTATCAAATAAATATCTGTGCCTCCTCGGATGTAAAATACACCATTTCCTCTTATAAATTAAGGCAGAAAGCAGGTTCAACATTTCCCTTGCATTCCAACTGGTCTGCTGAAAAAAAAAAAATAGTGAGCAGAAACATATCAGTAGAAAAAAAAGGAAATTATACAAAATAAGAGGACACAAGAAACGTCTCTTACCTGCTTTGAGCAAGTCACGAAATATTGCACAGAGTTAAGGTTAACATGGAAAATACGCAATTAAAAAAAAAAAAAGCACTTTTTAAGACCGTAAGCTTGTAATACTCCTTTTACAGAGGGCGCACTGATCAAGGGAAGGGAAATGACTGCAGGACAAAGAATGGTGTCTGAGCGAATCCTAGAGGAAGCAGGTACCTCTCCTGAGAATCATCACCAAACGGTTTTGGTTCAATCAGGGACAGCTGCGCTACCGATGAAGATAATCGTACCGTACTCATCAATGAACACAATGAAATGTGATATGAGGAGGATATTTTCTGGATGACTGCGATATATAAGAAGTGTTTCACTGAGAACAAGGAATTCCCATTTTGACACAGATCAGAACAATTGGCTTGGATCAGCACATTTAAGCAAACGTTTACTTTTGAAGGACTGAAATGTCCAACACTGACAGATCTGGTTCCATTTTAGACTTTAAATCAATTTATATCTAAATGGAAATCACCAAAGACTCATAGAAAGCCGGACGTCAAGAGGGAAATCAAAAATGCCTAAAAAAGGGAAATGATCCAACATTTACTGTGTTGGTCTTCAGTGGTTCAAGATGTCCCGGCTGTTTTAGAAGTGTTCAACGGTTTGCTGAACAATCACTTCCCTTCAAGTCTCTGATCACGTTAAATAATCTCAACTGACATTGGTCCGTATATTTTATCTGAACTTGTCACGGAAGTCCTGTTTCCACCTGCAGGGATAGTCAATAATAATAATAAAAGGGTGGCAAATTGGTTAGAAAATAATAAAAAACAAAATAATAAAACTCGAAAAACCAATTCTAAACGCGAAATATGAAAAGAAACAAACCAAACAAAAACTTTCAGAAAAACAAACGGAAATTTAATGGTTTAAGTTCAAAGTGAAACAACCAAAACAAAATAAAGAAAACAAAGCAAATCTAAAGTGAAATAGTTAACAAAGGCCATTAATGTTACTCAAAAATTAAACAGTCAATAAAACAGGCTTGTAACTTACATCGTAACAAATAAAACTCTACGATTCTAAGGAAAAAGAAAGAAAATGTATTAACTGAAAATTAAAACAAACAAAAATAAACAAAGCAGCTGACCGAGTCAGACTGATGTTGCTTTCAGTCACATATTAAATGTAAGTACCTTTCCGAGAAAAAACAAAAAAAAACAAAGGAAAAATCCCAAAGATTTTCCTGAATCAAAATCGGTCCCCAAACTGTTTGGGGTTATAGAATCAAATCTCTGCCTGCTTTTGGTCCGTCTTCTTGTCCTACTTATTAACCACTGTGAGGTCGTTTCTCACAGGACTTCTCAGAAATACAACAAACGATAAAAAGACACGTGGAGAACAAAACTGAAGCATTTCCTTCCAGAGCTCAGCATATTAAAACTTAAACTGCTCACCGTGTGAGCAAAACATCTAAAAGACTGATATTCATAGTAACCTAAAACAGGTTAAAAGTGCTCTGCTCGTACGTTAGCTCCAGATGAGGGAGAGGGATTGAAGGTCTGCGTGTCCACCGGATTATAATTTCTACATGGCGCTGATCCAGTACCGTGTACTGCTAGTCCAGAAGGACACCACTGGCTTCGTACGATGGATTGTTCTCCATCTTTGGATCATATAAACATCATCCACTGAAATGCTGACCCTTGGGAGGACTTTACTTCTGCTCGAGCTCTTTCCCTCGTCCTCCGTGTTATACATGCAACACATACGGCCTTTTTCAAAAATCTTGGGGAGTATGTTGGGATTTTGCACTCTCCGTTCTCTCTCCCTAACAATTTAAACAGGGATTGTCCCCGAGCCTCCAACATGAGTATGAAGACCATTAAAGAAAAGAAAAATGAATTGTTCCAAGACACTCTTAGACAAGGTGCAGAAAGGGAACTCTGAATACACTAAAACTCAACAGGACATATTTCTGCTCTCTGCATTAATCACCTGTTCCGTGGTCTTTCCTCTCCTCTCTACACCTCATTGTCCAGCTCTCTACTTGTGGCCCTTGCTGGTCTTAAAGGACACTTGGAGTATCTTATCTCCGAGTCGGTAGCCATTGAGGCTGGCGATGGCCATGGCCGCCTCCTCGTAGTTCGTCATGGTAACGAAGCCGAAGCCCTTGCACTTGTTGGTGTTGAAGTCTCGGATGACCTTCACGTTGGTGACGGCGCCGAAGGGGCCGAACATCTGCCACAGGAAGTTCTCGTCGGCATCTTGGCCCAGGTTGTAGATGAAGATGCACCAGCCGGAGGTGGCGTTCCCAGGGACACTAACACTTCCCATGCTGCTCATGTGATCAACACCCATGGGGGAGAACCTAGAAAAGAGAGAGGATTAGAGTACAGTGTTTACCAGACATAGACGGGGTTTCATTAGGCAGCACGGCCAAGGACATTTAATGGATAGCTTGTAAACTGATGGAACACTTTCAGATTAGATAAGACTAAACGAAAGATACCTAGATGCACCTCCAGTTTTTTTTACTAATCAATCTATGGCATAAAAGTATGTTTAGAATGTGTGTGTGTGTGGGGGGGGGGGGACTTAAAGCGTCATATGACACATCCATCTGGTGCTGATGTTGTGCTACCAGTCGGTTACATCAAATACTGACATATAAATCTTAATTGAATCTTAATCAGAGTACATGAGGTTTCACAACCTGTCTCACCTGAACCGCTGCGCCTGGTGGTGTAAGGGCCCTGCGAAGCGCCTGGACTGGTTGTGGTAGAGCTGGGAGATGATTTGCGTGTTCTTCACCTGGTTTGGGTTGGCGGCAAACTTCACTGTGATCTGTTCAGAGGCCCCTAGTGGTTTTTGGCCATTCAGGTTCTTGACAGCTTCTTCTGCCTCTGCCCGCTTGTCAAACCGGATAAAAGCCACCCCTCGGGACACACCTAGATACGAGAGAGCCGCTGTTGATTCCCCGTCTGACACAAGCAGCAAAGCTATATTTCAGGATAATGCAGTTGCCTGTTTCCAAATACATTTGTCAAATAAAAAAAACAGTATTTTCTGTTATTGAAGAGAGAGCAAGGAAGTCATTCACCTGTCATACCTGTAGACTGATCAACAAGTACACGAGAATTAATGATACGTCCATAACGGGAGAACATGTCTTCCACATCTTTCTGGGTCATGGACTTGGGCAGTCCGCTGATATACAGGTTGGCATCCTTTATTGTATCAGAGCTGGGCCGTGCGAAGGAGACCTGGCAACAGGAAGCAACAATCATCTGATTAAACATTTCTGACAGGAAACTGTGTTAGAAGTACAGTGAGGACTCAAGTCTATCAAACTGTTGGCATCTTAGCTATATCTTGGATATATAAAAGCATATATATAACCCCCCAGCTGAGAAGTATTGTCTAAACATTAAAAAAACAAAACTATTAAATATTTAAAGAATAAGACAATCGGTAGCTCGTCCTGCCGCCTCAGTAGTTTTAGGTGTTAAAGCTGTGCAATGATGAGTGGGGTGATGAGTGGAGTCAGAAGCATAAAAAGAACAGTACAGCACGGAAAGAATAATTGATTTGAAAAAGGAACTTCTGAGGAAGTAAGTAAAAGAAACACATTGAATCCAAACAGAATGTGTCAAATAAAATGAGTAAAATTAAAAGTCAAACTCAACAGACATGTTGAATAGGGCAGTAAAAGCAGTATCACTTCCTCGGGCTGACTAGCTAGTTAGCGGACAGCCACAGAAGAGTTATATGACATGACATCTTTGGTTTGAGAATTGTAGAACACCTTATTGCACGTTACCTTGATAGTTTTGGACTGTAGCCTTAGTCCGTTCAGTGTACTGATAGCTCTGTCTGCATCACTAGGGTTAAGATAGTTAACAAATCCGTACCCTAAACTGTGGCCTAGAGAAAAAAAAAGGAAAACAATAAAATAAAACAAAAAAATGTTGGATAGTTCAAAAAAAGGTCTGCAAACAAATATTTTTAAAAACAAAAAACAAATCTCAACATTGCATGCTAGTCCAAACAAACAAATAAACTGTTTGCAATTTAACAGGCTGCGGCTGGTTCCAATAAGTAAAGCTCATCTGTGCTGTGATAAAAAAAATCTTTTGGAGCAAACTTAAATCCAACTCAAGTAAATAAACCTGAGATATTTCAAAAACAAAAATGATAAAATTACTACGATAAAGTCATTAAAAGAATGAGTGAGATGCCAAACCATAAAGGGAACAAGAATCTAATTCCCTAAAAGCTGACCCCCCTCTGAGACATTCAGAGGCTGTTGAATCAGTTTGCTAAGGCCAGGATCCCACCGGGGCCGGCTGCACAGCGATCCGACTAAAGGACTTCCTAACCCACCAGGAGTGGTTCAGAAAGGAGACCTTTTGTCTGCCTGATTCTGTACACTTGCAGATCAGGTTATTTTTCCTGGAGTTTTGTGCTTCTTCCACAGATAAGAAGGCTATGCTTGTCAATTGTTTCTTTGTCTGATTTAATCAGGGTGGTCATTGTTGTGTTCTAGCCTACAGACAAATTTAATACACTTAAGTCCATTTACGTTGTGTCTTTTAACCTGTATAAGATTAACATCCTCCAACTCGTTGATTTCCGACCTAATGCCAGTGGTTATCGCCTTGGTGTAATGTTGTTGATATACGACTGAGGGTGTTTTATTTTGAAAATTAACTGGATGCTACACAGTTTGTGTGCCTGGCTTCCTGCCCCACTTGATTTGCTCTGTGCAGGTTGGTGCGGCTTACTGTACAAATAGACTGGGCACCTTTTCTTTTTTTTTAGTGAAAGATACTTCTGGGGCGCCTCTGTAATGTGTTGCGCACTTCTGGTGGAATCACAATAAATGTCTGGAGTGGGCGCAATGAGCTTCGGACCCGGTGGGTTCAAGCCGTAAGTCTGCAACATGAATTCCTTGCCATTTAAAACAACTTATTGTGTTTACGTCTCAATCTGGTAAGTCACAGTACTTGAGTGATGCATACCTGCAACTTTGTCTCGGATCAGCTTGGCAGATTCCACCTCTCCGATGCTGCTGAAGAGGCTCCGCAGCTCGTCCTGCGTCATGCTCTGAGGCAGGTAGTTCACTATCAGGTTGGTCTTGGCGTCCTTCGCTTCCTCCCCTCCCATGTGGTCCTCATAACCGTTCGACATGTCGTAAACCTCCTGCAGGTCAGCCAGGTGAGACAAAACACAAAGCGAGATAAGCACAAAGGGAAAGCAGAACTAGAGCGAAGGCAAGTGACTGTTTAATGAATCATATCAGACACTTTTTAGAGCTCATATTTGTTTCCAGCGTCTCAGGTTTAATAATGTGAACATTTGCATTCTTATATAAATTACAGAAATGGGAGGATGTCACACGAATGCAAGTCAAACAATTCTACGGTTACGCTGGTCAGAAACAAGCAACTCCAGTCTCTTCTGTAAGTCAAACAAGACAAGCAAAATTTTATATTTGGAACAGGAGGTTGTCTGTTAAAAAAAAGATGCTTTCATTGTCTGTTTAGCACATTAGCTGGTGCTTGATATAAGATCAGGTCTCAACAGGGATCCAGGGAACTGACAGAAGTCCATTCATGCAGGAGAAAGGTTGTGATTGTGTATTCAAGTGAGTAAGATGCACTGCCCGAGTGGATAAAAGAGTCCTGTATTAAGCCGTCAAACATGGGCAAAGTGGGTGGGAACTGGCCTGTGCACATTTTACTGATTCCTTGTGATGCTATCTTGCTTTTGAGGAATATGTATGTTGTATCACTGATTCTTCAAAAGGCTCTGTCAGTGTAAACAACTGTAATTGCTACAATACATCTGGTATTGCTATAGCATCAACCCATTCCAAAGTCAAAATACCTGTAACATATATACATGTACATAAATACTTGTAACGCACTGTAAACATTAATTAGCAGAAGTCACACATTGCTGTACTGATTAAAATAGGAGCTAGGATCCAATACTCACTTTCAAGTACTTAATGTGTCCTCGACGAACTGCCATGAAGACACTTCACTGCTCCTGAGGCTGAATAGCGGTAAGACAAAATCAACAACTGTGGGATGGATGCTTATAAATACCTGACACCCAGCTACATAAATCTCAATGCCTGCATTTATCTTTTTAAGTGCATCATCAAACCCGATGTAAATGTTCCATGTGGTTCTAGACTAGCCATTGCTTCATGCAGAAAACGCCAAAGAGTACTATCTCTCCAAAGGCTCCCTCTCATCCAAATCTACTCCTATATTTACCCCTTTAAGCAGTTGTTTTAAGTTTGGTACGGACGATAATGCAAACATAGTTGAGCAAAAACTATGGGAATTGGACCAATTGTTAAAGGTGATGTTTATATGATTAGACCCTTTTTTAAAAGGTAATCAATACATGTATGATTTTATGAACATCATTTCCTTCATGCTGTGCACAATGCAGTATCATCCCACTGAACTGATGGTGCTCAACTTGATGTGCTGCTACGTGTCCAGCAGCATTGACTTGTTTAGCTTATAACTTAAGCCAGTACAGAAAACAAGGTGATCAGTCAGATTACAATAAATGAAACAATAGATTGTAAACCATTTGCTTTCAATCTTCCAGCAACACAAAAGAGTGTTTTGCCTTAATATGTTCAGTGTATTGTTAACCAATATAAACCAGTGAAATAACGTGGGTCAGGCGGAAGAAGTTGAATTGGCAACAGACATTGTTGGATCATCATATCTAAGGTTATGCTGGGATGTATTGCAAATTAACCATGATTCTACAGGTTTAATGAGCATCAGTAAGTTACTCCAAGTAGATGACATGGATTGCGTAGGGTTTGGGAAAATATACAGTAGTTGAATGTATAATGTCAAAGTACAGTGCAAATATCAGCCGGTGTCCTGACAACTTAAACAATTTGCTGAGGATAAGATACCTATGTTTACGTAGTGAACCCTGAAAAACAACACCACCGGTGTTATGGTGGATTCTGTTTTCCACGACACACAATGCTCCCCTCCTCTTAGACCTCCACAGCTTGGGTTCGTACTTAGCTTATGTGTAGCTCTGATACCTGGTCGTGGTTATCGTAAGGCTTGGTGCAACGTTACCAAGGGTAAACACATATAGAGGCAACAGAATACGACACAACACCTGCGGTTCATATTCTGCTGTGTAAACTCACGTTACAAGCGGGGTGCATTGCCTGCAACGGCTAACATTCAGTTGATAAAATGTGGAATTCACAGCATCTCGCAAAAACGGGCACCTACAAGTTAAATTTTCTGTGCTGCACTCGTCACTACGTTAAGGAGTGTAACTGCTAATTTACACAGAAACGTGCATAGGCCTCGCTAGCATTACTAGCGAGACATAGCTAGCTACAGCTGCTAACGTTTGTATCTTATACGATTGGAATGGTAAACCATGCACAATCAACTTCATTAAAAACAAAAATCGATATGCTTCATAACTCTATAGAGGCGAGCAATCTATCGCATGGATAGATTGCATGCGTGTTTCTTGGCGGCTGTCGAACGTAAAGCACCGTGCCCCCATTTTGGAGAGCGTCGTATCAGTGCAGTTCTGTCCCCGAGCCGAAACCCCAACGGCCTGCTAGCAGGCCACGGAGACACACGTTAGCCACCGCTAGCTAACGAACGGCGGCAGGGGCCACATCAGCGGCATGGCAGCCATTGGCATTTGACAAACAACCACGTATCACGGCTGACACCTCAATAGCTGACGAGACATTTGCAGACATTTCAAGTCTTACCAGTTTTGTCAAGGCGATGGGTGTTTCTATTCTTCCCCCTGTGTTTTCTTCCTTAATGACGTTCAGTTCCCTCCAAGTCGGTCTCTCAGTAGAGGAGGAGGAAGCTCCATGACGTAAGGCACCACACCCACTCAGGTTCGGCACGCCTATGCAGACGATCACGGCGTAGTCCAAAACCAAGAGAATACAAAACGCTACCCAGGGATTGTCCACAATCAAAAAAGAATAACCTATTATTTTTTAGGTCGCTGGAAGAACTGGATTATGCGGCACTGTTAAACCATTTTTAACAGTGCTGCATACTCACTTTTGTTTCTCAGAATTTTGAGATTGAAGACGGAAGTTTAAATTTAGAGTTAAGTATTGTCGGATTAAATAACAATAAATTGAGAATTCAAATTTAAAATAAATAGAACTCAGAAAAAAAGTATGAATTCTGAAAAAAATGTCAGAACTATTTTTTTTTTTTTTACAGTGGCCCTAATCCTCTTTCGAAACAGGGTACTTACACAGTGGATCCACTTTTCAGAGGACTGCCCTCCTATCAGTCGCTTACAGTCAAACTCTTTCTGATAATTTGAGATTATGAAACCAACACTTTGCATCTAACATCCTCCGTTTCCTCGGTTGGTCTAAATGTTCCCTTACTGCTTGTAAATGCCGCCACATCACCTTTACTTAGCCTGCAACCTCATCTAATTGGCTATCGTTCTGTTTGGTTACTGTTACGTCAAATGGTCAGTTAGATCGGTTTAGACAAATGATGTCAGGCTCAGAGGTGCAATGAAGGCAGATAAGGTGTGAAAGAAAGAAAAGAAGCCGAGTGTAAGTAAATCACAATGCGTCGGAAACGTCAGGATGATATTTGTTGTCACAACTGTTTGGTACAATCATTCAGCTGCCAGTGTGGCGGACAATCGTCTCAAAATCTAGCAGCGTTTGCCTGCTGGCGTTTGTTTATTATAAACCCCGGTTTTGACCTTTGACCCATGAAACAACTCGCTTGTGTGTTTTTGCCTTGTCGTGAGTCTGTGCTGGAAGAACCTGATGTGTCTATGACCTTCAGTTTCTACAGCCTGCTGTCTTCTCCTTTGACATTTAGGAACAAAACATTATCTCTGAACGGGTACGGAGACATTAGTAGTGGTTTGATGGGTTATGGAGACATAAACACACACGCTGTCAGGGTTACAGTAAAGAGTTTGACTGTGTGCTTCTGTCTCTGATCCAACATGGATCCGGCTCTGCTCGGTGTCTCTCAGCCTCTCATCCTTCCAGTGCGCACCAACATGGCGGCATGGAGCGAGTAGATCAGTATTTGTTTTAGAAATAAAA
>CAAKHC010013295.1:0-13814 GCA_901007825.1 Macroramphosus scolopax
TTAATAAATAAGTAAATTAATTAATAAAATACAAATGATAATAGTAATAAAACATAATAATAATAATATAAAAAGCAAATTGTTTATATTTGTTATTATAAATAGCATTATTCCAATGGAATTTATAATAAAATATATATATATATATAAATTGGCATGTTATATAATCATGTAAAATGTAGAATAATACTCATAATATAAGCTCATTATCAATAACATAATGAATAATGGGAGTTATCTTTGAGAACATACAGTATCAGTCAGGTTTTATTTCAAGGATTAAACTGTTTTTATATATGTGTACTTTCATTTTACGACAAAGACAAAAGTCTTTACTTTAAAACTTAGAGTGCAAATAAACAACAAAGAGGTTTTTAATACACAGTAAATGAACATGGCTCCTTTGTTTTGTGTCTTTGATCACTGGCTTCCTCGGCCTTCGCCCCTCCCATCAGATCGTGCGGGCTGATCGTCGCCACAGAATGACGGCGAAGGATGACAGCTGTCGATTTCTGACAAATCTGTTTTTACAGAAAAAAGACAGCAGCCAAACTGTCTCCGCTCCTCATCTGCATAATCACATCCTCGCCTCAGTTTGGCTGTCAGTCATCTCTGTTGACACTTCACAGCCGGGGTTGATGGAGGGAAGAGGGAGGGAGGGAGGGAGGGAGGGAGGGTGTGTGTGTGTGTGTGTGTGTGTGTGTGTGTGAAGCAGACAGCCAGCTGAGTCAAGTCAAAATGAAGATGTTCCTATGTGTTAGCATTCTTTAGCATCAAGATCAAGAAAAGCCTGAAACTCCTCCACAAACACATTCTGCTCAAGTTGGATCAATAAATTGAAATTATGACTATTGAAAGACTCAGACTGCTAATGTTGAATTTTGTAGGCACGCTGATTGAACGATGTTGTGACCATGGGAGACAGAGAGAGAGAGAGGGGGGGGGAGAGAGAGAGAGAGAGAGAGAGAGAGAGAGAGAGAGAGAGAGAGAGAGAGAGAGAGAGAGAGTGAGAGAGAGAGAGAGATCTGGAAGCTCCATCCATTATTGAGGGACTGGATTGTGTTATAATGGGGGGAATGAAATCACTCGGGAACCAGCACACGACAAACACACACCGACACACAACCATCCGGCATGTAAGAGCAGAGATCCAAATTGTTTCTGTGATGCTGAGGATGAGGCCTGATGGACATCAGACCAGGGGGGAGGAGGGAGGAGGGGGGGGTCGTCACTTTGGGGAGCGACAGGTGAAGTCGCTGTGTTCTAGACGTTCTTGTGAAGGAAGATTTACGCAGAAAGGAACTCTGCTCTTCCCGCTCATGAATGAATGAATCAAATGATCTAATTGTCCCTCCAACCTGCTGACTGACAAACATGTTTAGTGCAGATTTTCCGTCTGATTCAGAGGGGTCGAGATTGCGAGGAGATTTTATTTTTGGATCACAATCCTGCTTCAATCCGCGTCATGTTTGTCCTGCTGTGACAGAAGTCATTCGCAGGGCTAATCCTCCAACCAGAAACCATCTGATAGACACAAACAGAGCGCAGGAGGAGAGGACGTCTTCATGAGCGTGGACACACGTTCTCGTAGAAGCCGAACGCCCCCCGACCCCTGAGGAGAGAAAGAAGCCAGCGTAGTGACGGACGAGGACGGACCAGAAACCTGCCACCTGCTCTTTTACACAACTTCTGTTGCCTCCCAGCGAGGTCAGAGTCAGAGAGTCAGACTGCACATCTGGCAGGGCTTTAGGGCGCCGTCATCGCCCACCTGTGAGAAGGTCGCCTCCCCCGCTGTCACCAAGCAACGCCAGCCTGGCTGGAGGGACACAAAGACAGAACCTGTGCCCTCAACTAAAAGAGTTATAACTGTTCTAATTACAGGGGATCTATTATGGTTTTCCTCACATATATTTTCATGGAATACATGTGTAAAGTAAACCAACAGTTTCCAAGCCGACGTCAGCTCTCCTGCTGCAGCCACAGGTCATCAATGGCCTATAGGGATGTTTGATTTCTTCCCTTTGTATTTATTTTAGGTTCCATCGCCTGACCAGATGTTAATGTCTGACACTCTCTGTAATTCCTGCAAACACTTGACCGACAGCCTTCTCCTGGTTGCAACCTTTCATTCCGGGGTTGCAGCAGTGATCCCGTGCAGCCCCCCACTGCAGCCTTCCCGTCGCGCACGACTGCTGCTAATGAGACTTAGGAGCTAATTAGTAAGCTTAAGCAGCCTCGGGTTTAATTAGTTTACGGAATGTGAATCATACAATGACAACTTCTTCTCCAGTGCAGGTGCATGCACAGATTCTACCTATACACGTTTGTCACCTGAAGATAATGAGGTCAACGCGTACTGGGCAGTGATCTTTGTCAGTAAGAGAAATGTACATATGGAATACTGTACTGTTACACAAGAATCGTCCTCTGAACAATCCATTAAGCTGCAAAGAGCCTCATTTTCAGCATTTGACGTCAGAGTGCAGCGGCAGACAACACGTTGATGAAAAAGGAGGATTTCTGCAACCGTCCAATCTGAACACCGATCATCAAGCCTCTCAGGCTTCTGCTGCGGTTGCACCGCCCGTCTCTCCTATGAACACTGACCAGAACGTCACTGAAAACACAAATAGCTTCCTGATGGATGTGGAGACGAGAGGCGACGGTGCTTCAGCGGGCGAGAAAAAAATCAAGCGGGATTTCTAAAATCAGCTGCACATTTTGCTCGGCCATGAAATCAGACTGGGCTGGACAACTCATTTGATTTATCACTGACTCATCCACTTATCTGAGCTCGCCATGTAATTTCCCTTTTTCCATCCCAGCCTACCTGCTGCAACCACAAATTCCCATTTGGTCGTCTGTGTCAGGCAGCCAGACTGGAGTCCCACAGGCGGCCGGCGCTGCCTTCAATTTCAGTCAGGCCTATTACAGCCAGCTAGCAGGTCAGCAAATTATGGATACCAGACCTATATTCATCTAAGGTACACATCTCCAATTCCTCTTTGCATTTGCTTTAATATGTCTCGAGAGATGTTTGCATGCTGTCGCTGCAAAGATGAGACAAAAAGTAAAGAAGCAGCTAGTAGAAACTTGACTCGTGTCGCTTCAAATACATTACAGAAACTTCAGGGAGGCTGGAAGTCAGCATGCTGAGGAGGCTGCAGCACCCACTAGTGGCAGGTGGCTGTTACTGCAAGGTAACATTTCGTAAAGGTAACAAGATAACAAGCAGCGTTTTCCTACTCACAACATGAAGTCTTGCTCCCAACATGGCTGGTCCCCGCGGACCGTGATGGTTGTACTCTTCACATTCTGCACCTTCAACGTCACGTAAGCGTTGAACTTGTCTGGAAGAGAGAAAACAATTGAGACACTCAGGTCAGGTATTTGTGTCAGGTCCAATCCCCATTCAGGGAAAATTAATTGATCATTAATGGCGCTGCGCTTAATTGGTTCTAATCATATCTATAAGATAGTTTCTACTTTGTGTCAACTATAGAATACAAATCACACGTGGAGTTCCTCAAGGGTCCATTCTTGGGCCTCTTCCATTCAATATCTACTTATTTTCTATTGCTCTAATTATGGAATATTATAAGATCTCTTACGATACGCAGATGAGCCGCTACTCTACAAGACAGTTTCTACACATGAACACGGAAAAGGCAATCTTGGTATACTTATAAAATAAAGAGAATCCCAAATCTAACAGCCACAGAAAGACAATTAGAGAATCAGTCTTCTTCTTCCACCTTGTAAACAAAGCAAGCACAAAAGGATTTATATCTAAACAAGATAAAAGAAGATGATTATGCATGAATTGTCATCAGGCCAGACTATTGTAATAAACAGCAAGAAAGTAAAGCAGAATACATCAGTCCTAACACGACCTCATTTGTTTTTTAAAACCCATTACTGAATGGCCTCTGATTTACGAAGCTCCCGGCCTCTGAGGTCATCAGGAGCAGGTTTACTCAGTGTTCCCAGGATCAAAACATAGTTTCAACCTTGATGAACAAGCTCCCAGACCATCTGAGGTCTGCTAGAACTGTCAGCATATTCAAATAAGGACTTTAAATATTATTCTTTACCGCATCTTTCCAAATGTGTGAAGCTTTAAGTGTTCATTTGTTCACTTGGTTTTATTGTTTTTTAAATGGACTTTTAATGTCTTGTTTTATTGTGTTTCTTTGCCCCCCTAATGCATCCTGACTTGCCTCATGTCTTAGTGGTTCTATCAACCTGCCTTCATAATGTTAATTCACCCAAAAGTTGTCATTAATTATGGAAGTCCTGAACAGGGAACATTTTGTACCAAGAAGAAGTCGTTTCATTTCCCTTTCTCATCAGACGCTGACGACCAAACACAGAACTGTATGACCTCTTCTTTAATTCTCTATCACACAGGTCCATTTTTCCGCTTTGGCCACGAGCTTAAAATATTCATCCTCAGTCGTGTTAAAGCTACATTTAGAATCTTTTACTCTTGTACCCATTTATTTAAGTCTCCCAACAGAGCGGGGACCGTGGAAGGGTTATGAAAGCCAACCACTTAATCCCTGCTTGATTAGCAAGAAGCCCACTCTTCAATCTACACAAGACTGGGAGAGTGTGCATGTTTGTCCTTGTGCTCTCGGCGCTCTCGATCTTACAACCACTTTCTTTTCAAGAGGCGGGCGACGTTGCGGGCAGCGTCAGTGGATTTAGTTTGGAGATGAGATGAGGGATGTGATTGTTCAGCTGAATAATTTAGTGAATTACAGCCTTACAGCTTTTCTTTCTGTCCGAAAGAAAAGCAAGAAAAACTCAAATTGTGTGTTTGTTCTGTCGACAGGTTATAATGTCTTCTGAGACGAGCTCCGGCTCTCCGTATCTTCAATACATCCATCAAACCCCTCCGGACCTAAGTGTCCTGCTAACACTGTATCTCAGGTGAGATATTCCCAATCAATTCTTGCAAATGGAGATCTTTACTTAAGAGTTTACCCGGCTTGACACACATGAGATGTCAAGTGTAGACGCAGCCTGTCTGTCTACCCGTTCGGCAGAGCTCCGCGTTAAATGGAGAAGGCCAGTGAGAGGCGGGTGAAACGGTTAATCTGAAATAATCCATCATTCACTTAAGGTGGTTGCCAGGTATGTGATTAAGGGGACTGGCAGCCCCATTTTACTGCCTCAGTTAATAGTGGTCAGGAAGACTTGGGGAAAACACACTGCACAAGGAGAGAAGAACACAAACTTCACCAGACCTCCGTCAGCATTCGGTTGCACGTACAGTTCATACATGCACTTACAAAAACACATCTTCCTGCTGGAAGCAGCTGCATATCGCTGTGGTGAAGGGGGGGGGGGATATACCAGCATGCAGCGAGACTCTCTGAGGGGAGCGGTCCACGACATTTATAATTAACTGCTCATGACTTATGGCAATAAATAAGTTATATGGTGTTACACATGGACATGCCCAGCGTGGCCGGGCGAGATGACATTTACGAAGCTGTCTACAGTAATGAATACTCTATAATGGGTGTCGGGGGGGAAGGAAACCTGAATCTTTGATTTGCCATTATTTTGTCTGCGTAAACATACAGGATTCAATCAGCATTCAATGGCGTAATAAAATAACTAATCTTATTAGAAAGGCCAAACTTAGCATCACGCAGGGAATTAATAACTCAACCGGTAGTAGATTTGAGGAATGATAATATTATTCTACAAAGTCTACAAAGAAGAAGAAGAAGCACTGACTCTACTGCACAAAGAATGGACACAATAAGAGCTCACTAAAAGATCGTTATCGCCCCCTGGTGGCTGGTGACAGTACAGGTTAAACATCCTGTCCCCTGTATGGGCCGAACTATGAAACACACCTAAAATAAAAGTTTCCCAAAGAAGATTTCTGCAATTTTAGATATTTCTTATCATGCTGGTGATTGATGTTTTCGTGTTGTCCTTAAATGAAATGAGTCTATAACAAAGGGGGACTGAGCTGAGCTGCTGGGAGTGAAGTATTGGTGGTTGGAGGTATTTACAGTCTTCTGCTCAGGAGGCGAAGTAACGCTGGCTGTCTGTGTCTTATCTTCAACGTGAGCTGCTCAGGATTGTGATGGTCTGGATTCAATACAAACTGCATGACTTTAACTTTACGCAGGAAAACATCAACATATTTTATATTATTCTCATCCAGTATTTTAAAGTCGTATTTTTACCTCATTTTGGTGAATAAATCTTAAATTTGACAGATGAGCCATTTGGAAATCAAACGTCTTGTTTGATAAAAGCAGAGCTTTCCGTTGTATCTTCTTTCCAACCCTCCCAAACGATCCCTCACGAGGAAACAACAATAAAGGGTGTCCTCTTCGACGGCCACTTGGTTTATGAAGTTGGCTCAGGAGGAGTTGGAGGGTGATGGAATGTGAGTCCGGCAGCTCCAACAGTTCAGGCGGTGCTGAGACAAAGATGTCTCATCACACCGACGCCATCGCCTCATTACGGACCAGCATTCATTAGGCTGCAGTCCACCACGAGCGCCACTGATGAGTGATTGTTGCCCTGGTTAAACCCACCTTGTTAAGGTTAATGGCTTATTATCATTTACACGTGAAGCCCCTTTATGTGCACTGCTGTCTTAAACTGAATGAAGTCAATATACAGCTTCTACTGTCAAAGTACAGGCGCTGCTACTCTGTCCTGAACTAAATAGGTAGTTGTCATGGCGATCAATCTGATATTATTTGAGATATCCCAGACTCGATGGACCAGTTGTCGAGCAGAAAAACTCCACTGACCGACTTCAGCGTCCCCCGGAGGGACACTGCTTGTGTGGCTAACATCAGGATAATGTGCTTTTTAATCTGCACATTGAATATATTCCAGCCAGCAGCTCTCGAGGGTCGTCCACCACTGGGGTTTCGGGGAGAGGGGGGGGGGCCCTCGGGACAGCCGCCAGCTCCCCCAGGCGTATCGCTTCTTATTATTAAGATAAATCAGATCATGTTGCTTAAACTGGGGCATCAGAGTGGGACAAAGTCTTCTAGTTGTGTCTGACGTCGGACTGATAATCATATCACATATCAGATTAGAGGACACTCTCCATCCGACACATGACTGGGGGGTGCAGGTGTGAGGAGGAGCAGCTGTGTGGTCATGTTTTAAATCACTCATAGACTCACATCAAAAGTTTAGGTGCCAAAACCAATATTATATTCGATTACTTTACTAGTCTCAAAACAAAAGGCAGTATTTCCGAGCAGTACACCTCAGAAGAAGTATAATAAATGAATTAAAGGGCTCTACAGTATCTGTGGCTGTATGGCAGCAACAACATCAGTCATGTCCTGCTTTATGAGCCCTGGGAGAGCCAATCAAATCTCCTGCTTCTGCTCGTCAATCGGAGGCCGGAGGCAGCCGATGACGAATCATCTCCTGCATCTGGAAACTGTCTCTTGTCTCCGAGAAGACACGGAGGGATTTGTCTCCATCTCCGCCTTTCTGCCGGGATGACACGTTGTCATTTCGGCCCAGCAGGTGGCCCTTTGTCTCTGATGATCTATTGATTTTTCTTCCCGCCTCATTTCAGCTTGATTTTGCGAACTCTCCCACTCGTTGCTGTTGTTCTCCTCTCGGCGTCGCCTGGAGGATGGAAGGGCTGACAGCTGCAGCCAGTAAAGACGGAAAGGAAAAAAAAAGGAGATGGGAAGTGTCCAACTTCTGAAGAGGCTTCAAACTGAAGAGGCTGGTGCTCAGAGAATAAACTCCACTGAGACTGAGATAATACAAGTATTTACTTCAAGTGAATAAAAAGAAACCAACGTTTATAGTTGATACGGGATATGAATGTTAGATTCAGACACTTCAATCCCACCTGACCTCCCGGCACGCCAACATCCCGCCTGAGATCCTCGCTATTGACATTCATTATTCACAGGACTCCTGACAACAAGAGGCTCGTCAGACCAGAACAGTACATTTGCAAACACTTTGGTCTTTGGTCAGCTCCAGATCCATCAGACCACACAGACCTGATTAAAGAAGATGACTGGCAGTACCTCTAACCCTTATTTACACCTCTCAGTGTTGAGATGGAGAAGTGATGGAAAAGGTCTTACCTGGAGGCCCGTGGAGTTTGGCTTTCTTCACTGAAGGAGAGAAGAAGAAACCAAAGATTAGTAACAATGTAAGAGATAAGGACACACGTTGTGATCTTATGCAGCACCTTGAGTTGAGCTCTGGCTCAAGAACCAGAACAAGCTTATCAATTCTTTTAATCAACGCCAGCAGGAGTTTCTGACGGTTGCTCACGTCACACTCCTGCCTCGATGCTGCTGGGATATTGTGACATGAAGAAGTCGTGGTGGAGAGAAAGAACCCGTCCTAGTCGAGGCTTCACTCCATGGAGGAAGATGACTTCAGTGCCGGTTGTGAAGTCTGTAAACTGATACTATCGATATCAATAATGACGGCCGGCTCCCAGGTCGATTTGTTTTAATCCAACTCTGCATTTAGATGATGAAGACGAGTAGCAGTGTCTCTCTGTTTCACACACAAACTGCAAATCATCCCGCCAGGGGAAGTGCTTCAGAGATGTTATGCCCCCAGATCTTTTAAGGTAAATTAAAAATCTAAATTAAGTTTGAATGCATCTCAGCAAAGATAAATCAAAGCGTTTATTCAGTCATACTTCAGAGATTCAGAGATTCCGAGAAGGAAAGGTAGAAGAAGAGAGCGAGAGATCGTTAACAGGTGATTTGTCTGAAGCTGTCGGCACAGCTGGACTTGTGTGTCACTCATGCCAGATTGGCAGAGATTCACCGGAGACCTGGTGGCCTCGATGGTGGAGCGCTGACCGGGATGTGAAATTAACTGTGTGAGGAGAGGTTAGAGAAGAGGAGGTGAGGAGAGAGGAGAGAGAAGAGAAGAGAAGAGAAGAGAAGAGAAGAGAAGAGAAGAGAAGAGAAGAGAAGAGAAGAGAAGAGAAGAGAAGAGAAGAGACGAGACGAGACGAGACGAGACGAGACGAGACGAGACGAGACGAGACGAGACGAGACGAGACGAGACGAGACGAGACGAGACGAGAAGAGACGAGAAGAGAAGAGAAGAGAAGAGAAGAGGAGAGAAGACTGTGTGTTGAATTCATGTCCTCAACTGCGCAGTAGGGGATGGAGTCGTGGTATCCAGCTCTCACATCGCGTCCATCTCTATATATGTTCATGCTTCATACCCTCCTGTGACCGGGTCTGTACAATCAGCCCGATTAGAAAAGATTTGATGGGTTACAATTAAAAGAAGAATTCATTGATTCTTCCACATATTCTTGCTGGACGACGCTATGACAAGCTGTCTTGTAGTTGACTCAACTTTAACATCGGGACTAAACCAAAAATTGTGTCCGAGATGTTTTTCTTTTTTCCTAGTCCTGTAATGTCCAAACCACCATCTTTCTCAGCTCAGCTGTCCCACCAGTGGACGCTGACCTCTGGTGGCACCTGCTGTTTACTACAATAGATTACAACATCTCTGCAACAGAAAGAAGAGTGTATTTTTTTAAAAGGCATTAGAAATGATACTTTCAAAATAAAAGCCTGTAAATCTTGATACAAGTTACTTTGCATGTATTAAAACAACCCTTTAATGAGGTTGACCTATTATAGGAAGCAAAATCATGTTTTTAATGTGTTGAATTGGTACGTTAAAGTCAAATATCCAATGAAATGGATTCGGACAGCAATACAGAGTTTAGTGTCACATTTCAGTCAGCGGAGGTCAGCGGGGCTGGGGGGTGGGGGGTGGGCGGCTGAGCCTGATCAGAGGTAGTAAAAAGCAGGCCAGATAGCAGACACGTGTCCGCCGGAGTGATTGTATGGATGCGTGCTGCTGGTCACTGAGCGTTTGGTGGGATAATCCCTCCGAGTTAATGCCTTAAGCAGGGCTGAAATCTACCAGACCCGACTGCATTGTACTGCGGACAAACAACCAATAGTGAGAAAGCAGAAAGCTCCTCTTCTTTTGAGTGGCAGAGGTTGAAAGCAGGTAACTTTTGACCTCATGAAGCATCCAAAGCGTTCAGCAATGCTCGGGAACGTAATCTGGTGATCATGTGATGACTCATGGATTGGATTAAATCCACCAAAGAGCCGTACTAGATGAGAATTATTATGTCACATTCGTATCTGTAATTTCCGTGTATGATACAGATGGCCTGACATTAATAATCATTACAAAGGAATTATGTTGCTAGCTCGGTTCCGGAATTAAATTAAGGTAGTTTCTATTAATGAGCTTTTTTTTCAATAATAATGTGTAATTTAAGGATTTATTAATTTAGAAAGAAAAAGTTCTGCAGAATGAAAAATGGTCAAACACCAGACTCGAGTGTCACACAGCAATATTTATCCTTGAAGGAAACTTGCATAAATTGTAACTTTGTTCATATCATCTCTGCCATTGAGGTTGTTTTGTGGGATTAAACAAAAACTACTAAACTGATATCCAACAGACTTGCTTGAGGGGTTTATCATATGCCAATGAAGAAAACGACATTTAGTGGCAGAACCCGTTAAACATAGCGAAAAATAGCATTTATTTCCATGAGGTTTGGCAGAGGTCTCTCCGAGTGCCCGTCTGTCAACAGGATGAAACAAAAACTCGGCTCCTGAGTGGAACTACTGACGGAGGCTGACTGTAAAAGATGTCATGACACCTCCAGACAACACTGACACATCTATTAAAGATTGTGGACAAACACTAGTGACTTTTAAAAGAAGAGATTACTGAAGGACGGGCTAAGTTTGGTGAACACGACTACATTCCCCCATAAAATCACAAAGGAACAAGATACACATGCATCTAGTCAATCAAACAGATTTCAATGCAGTTATACTAGATTATAACAAATCAAAATGGAAACAGAGCAAGAAAAACTGATAGGAATGAGGGGAAAACTGTGCTAAATGAAAATAACTACAAGTTACTGAGTTTTTGTTTGTTTGTCTTCTGGGGCCCCAAAAGTCCTGAATAAGACCAAAAGTGAATGTGAGTGTAAGAAACACGCCCCCTCTCAGACACACAACTGAATTGCATATACACTGTAATTTCAGGCAAACTTTGAAAGAAATAATCACAATATTACAAAGCCAAAATTAGAAGTGATTTCCAATGTACGCCGATGACGCGCCGCTCATCGTTAGACGAGCTCTGACGGCGGGCAGTTAATGGCTGCTCTGCTGGCTCTGGTTTTGAGCTCTTTGAAGTAGCATGTGAAAGTGGGGCTTTGAAGCTCAGGGGTGGAAATAACCTCTCAGAGGTGAATTAAAGACGTATTTGAGCCTGTGAAGCTTCAGGTCCGTGCAGAGGGATGAAACACCGGCTTGTTCAGCAGGAGTCCAACCGGCAGGAAGGAGGCCACATACAGCGAGGACCAGGAGGGGGACGGAAAGTGTCTTCACGCCTGCACTGTGTACTTTGGTTAAAGCAGGACTCGGGTTTTTCTTCCCTCTTGATACCATTGGTTTGGGGCAGATGTGAACACAGTTATCACATTCAGGTGTGGACCAATAGAACCGGAACACACTTGAGAGGAGAGGTGGTTTCACTTCGGTCACAAACGTCTGGCGAACACATTCTGTTTTTACTTTCCTGACACGATAAGCGGAACTCTCACGTAGAGTAGTGATGCATTTAGATTCTCTTGGAATATTTCCCTGTGTGAAAAGAAACTGCACGAAGGGATGAGAAAAAACCCTCACTTTTACAATCTAATCAAAGCGATTCTGACCGGGAGTCACCAGAGGTGTCCGAAGGTGCCCCGGCTCTCACACCATTTTCGGTGAATGCAATCATGGAAGAGCTTGTTGCAAGAAAGAATAGAAATCACCCATCATTTTGGTATTAGACTGGACACAAAGGAGATAAATGAAGCCGCTGTCACTGATTTATGAATTGATGTTCCTGTTCACTTTCAATCGTGATTTACAGGTTAATTATCTACTGAGATGAATTCTGGATGAGGCAGACTATTAAATAAGGAAACTTAAATTTCAGAAAATGGCTATGAGACACCCTGATATATTCAAATAGCACTGTCTTCTTCAGGGGAATTATTGATGCAACAGTCTTCAATGTAAAAGAAGATTATGTAAGAGAGGTGGTTAAACTTCCTTAGATAACTCTTCGTCTGCTCCACACTTTCCCTCCCTGAGCAAGAAGCCCTTCCAGGTATTAACCCTACAACTCTTTATCTTACTGTAGAAATGCAAGTGATTATAGTATTAACCTACACCTGAATATAACTGTTGGCAGAGCCGACACACTCGGCAGGCAGATGGATGTGGACTGGAGCAGTGTTATTACGAGAGGCCAGACGGTGGTTCTATTTTTAGCTCTGGTTCTTCTATTCTCAGTTGGTTTGAGTGTTTGGAGGTTGGCAACCTGGTGGCCTTGTCGTTTACACCCTCACACTCCCATTAAACGGCAGCACCCTGCAGACCTTGTCCAGACACAGTTCGTGTGTGTTGGTCAATATGCATCAACGCAGGTGTGTTCGGGCACGCCAAAGGTTCTGGAATAAGATGGCACATACTGCACAGCTGAGATGGTATGCAGAGAGCAACCAGGAAGTCTCACAGATATGAGCTGAGCTCATCATAAAAAACATTCACACAGATTTCACAATAATGGCTTAGAAATAAACCCGACTGCTTGTTAGCTGAGAAGGAAACAACACCGGTGTGATGCTGCAGAACCAGTTCTCCTCTCCGCCCATCAGATACCAACGCTTTGTCACAGGAGGCTGTCGTCACCTCATACTGACACACATGGCACCCTCTCACATCTGCACACACTGTCTATTGAAGGCAATGTAAAGCTGTCCACTGTCACAGCAGCAACTGCTCCAGCACGCGCCATCTCTCCCCAACTCTGATCATTGCAACCACAGCGACCGCAACTATAGTGTTTTGATACATTATACAATATAACTAGTGAAAATGGTTTACGGTCACATCAACGTTTACAGCAGGGCTGGGCAGTTAATTTTCCCATGGGGCCTGATGAGAAACCGGGACTGTTGTTGAGGGCCGGACCAAAAGGCTGAACTCAATTTTGCTCAATATTATTTGATCTCTTTATAAAAAGCAGTAAATTGCCTGGTTTTTATTAGCTGCTACTGGTAAGAGTCAACATTACATTTAGGCTGTGAAAATGAGGTGCAGGCAGACTAACATTACATTACTATTTAATCAAACTGTACAAAAATGATTTTCACATTCAGCATGTTTTTGCAGAATCAAATTAATCTTTGAAAATAGAAAATGTCATTGCTCTTTTGTTTGTAGTTTAATTACCTCATTTGCTGTTTTCAGTTCTTTTTCTTGTTCACTGAGAGAAATCCAGTCTGTGTTTGAACAAGTGCAGTAAAGTCAGGTTGAATGTCTGAAGGACAGCAGACAGGTGGTGGTCAGAGAGAGGATCTGGATCTGCTCACCTTCATCACTGAGGATGTTTGTTCACATCCAAACAGGACAGCAGACAGGTGGTGGTCAGAGAGAGGATCTGGATCTGCTCACCTTCATCACTGAGGAGGTTTGTTAACATCCAAACAGGACAGCAGACAGGTGGTGGTCAGAGAGAGGATCTGGATCTGCTCACCTTCATCACTGAGGAGGTTTGTTCACATATGCAGGTGATCTTCTGAGCCTCTGTGTCAATCTCTCTTTTTTTTCAAGTAAGCTAGCAGCTAACGAGCAGCTAACTAGCAGCTAACTAGCATTTCTCGTCTGCTCACCAAAACATTACAGTTGGACTGTCTCAGACGA
>CAAKHC010013296.1:8304-10804 GCA_901007825.1 Macroramphosus scolopax
CGTTAACACACATTCCAGTGGGAATATAATCAAAGCCTGACGCAGCCTTGTTATGTACGATACCTTTAGTGTTGCTGCACTCCCATTAACTTCACACGTGTTCTGTAAACACCAGCTTCAGGGTCCCATCACATGGTCAGCTGGTCGACCCTGCTGATCCCACGACTCCTCTGGGATTGATGGAGATTACAGACTGTTTCAATGGTTGAATTGGTATCAACTTCAAAGAGTGCAGATACTTTAGTCAGAAGACTGGTGGCCTCTGTACGTTATTGCAGGCTGGTGCAGAAGAGGAAGAAGAGGAGAGAACAGCCGTGGTGCCGGCTGGTGCAGAAGACCCTTCACAGTGGTGGGGGCCTAATGGAGGTACAGTGAAGAGCGTACGAGCAGAAGAACTCCACTTAGATTGTTGAAGAAGCCCCGCCATGGTGACAGGGATACAACACAGTGAACAGCCGTCCACCCAGCGGCTCCACCTCCTGCAGGAAACCCCGTTTCCATCAGCAGTAGACTGATTCATACGCAGACTGAAGACGAGGTTTGATTCATAATGCATGCACTGTTTAATAACTATCACAGCCTCTCTATCAGCGTGCATGCATTATGCTTGAGAGGTGATTTCGGGTCAGATTCTCCCCTCTGATTTGGGGCGGAGGACTGGAAGCTGATCGTCTAACAGCCGTCTGATACTGAGCCGAGACTCTAACAGTAGCAAGAAAATGCTGTAACACCAACTGTATTTTTGACTGGATGGGGGACTTTAATTCATCTATTTAGCTGCCTTTAACTAATTTAATTTATCATAACACAGTTGTCAGCTACATGTCACAACATGTCACAAACATTTTCAGCCCACTGGCAGCTGAGCGGGTCGAGTTGGTGGAAACGTCTTTAATAACAGCAGGAGAGGAAAGAATGAAGGTTGGAGAAACAGACTGCAGCTCAAAGGTCGACTTACAGTCCTGGTGTCGAGAGTGAACAGAGGTTTGCAGGGGTCTGAACCTCGGACCGGAACTAGCCCACACCTGAAGACCAGGGAGGGGCTGCATGTTTGCATGTTTCAGCTTTGCTCTTAGAATGTTGTCTTTTTTTTCTTGCACAATGTGGATCATAACACTACATTCACAGTTCATATTTCTCACCCCGATCAGACATTGGTACCTAAAACTCTTCAGATTGACCCGAACAAAACATTCTGTCCATAACGTACAGTCAGCAGCAGCTGTAAGTGTCCACTGCTGCTCCCTGCAACAGACAGAATATTCGGTCCTCTTTGCACAAGACGAGCAATAATACAAACCAGCTGGAGCAGTAGGTGAAGCCATCAGATGTAGTTGCATTACAGCGCGAGTTAGCTCAGTTGCAAACAAACTAATGTTACAACGTGCACCGGGGACGCCGCGCTGCAGCACACAGGGACTGCATGCAAGAACCAAACAAGTTTAGCGATCCGTATTACTAAAATATCTTTGCTCATAATTGCGATGCTTGGTGAAGGACCTTTCTTCAATATTCTGATCACTTTACCACAGTTAATGAAAACATCTCCTTCTTTTAAATAAAACAACCAATTTAGGAGACTAAATAACTAAAACTAAATAATAAGGAATTGAGGAGTGAAACAAATGCAAATAGTGATATTAAATAAATAAATAAACACCCAGACCGTTCACATCATCCCTCCGAGGTCGTCTGTGTTTGGAAGCTTTTACTTTGAAACACAACGTAGACTTTTATACAAACTGTATGTCCAATCTGAGAGAAGTGTGTGTACTTATTCTGACCCGACTGCGAATCTGAGTTCCTATTTAACATGAGAGGGGGAGGACGTATCCTTATATCTGTTTAGAAATGTGTGTGTTGACTTCTGCTGCACACACACAGGAGACACTATTGGATCAACTTGTATCTCATGCTTGTCCATTAAACAGCCGTTTAAAGATCCCGGCAGGCTGCGAGTTGTTGCTCAGTAACCTTTGTTTCGCTCCTACACACACACACACACACACGCACGCACACACACACACACACACACACACACACACACACATTAAAGAACGGTATCATGTATTCAGTTCAACCATCCTGAGGATTAAATCTGGACCTCTTCAACTAATACACTGTATTTCTGTTAATTTTATCGTATTACATCTTTTAATTCTCTCCATGCTTTATTGATCGCTCCAATGATTCCGTATCCACCGCAGACCTTTACTCCGCCCCCCAGGGGATAATACACACCGACCATTTAAACCAGTTTGGAACCAATCGATTATCACGTCTCATACGGCTCCTTCCTCCTCTCAGCCAGCCTCCTCTATATGAACCATGCATCTATTCTAATCATGACCAAAGGCAGCAATTAGAATATAGGAGAGGAATATTCATCATCATATAGTTCCGATGTTATATATGTTGTAAAGCGTCTTAAATTATGTTTTAAATGTGCAGAACAAATGACAATCAACTAACAAGGAGGTAGTTTGCCTGTTGCATGAGA
>CAAKHC010013296.1:15804-25737 GCA_901007825.1 Macroramphosus scolopax
GAGCGTCTCTGTGAAGGACCGAAACTTAAACCGATCTGAGTGTTTTTAAACCGGCGAAGCTGCACTTAGAAAAATAACCTTAATTGTGTTGGCTTAGTTTCTGAGTCTTGCTCTGGGACACTTGAACCTTCTCCAACATCAGGAGCTGAACATTAGTTCACAGGTAGCTTCTTTAATCAACCTCTGCAGACGTCTCGCTGCCTTCAGAAGGTTCAACAGATCCAAGAAGACAGTAAGTTTCAGCTCAGTGACGGACGTCCACAGACAGGAAGTCCACGGTGATCAAGCTGCTTTAAGTAGAAGTCAAACATGCCTCTTAACATTTGTCTAAACATCCTGTTTACTCTCCTCATCTCCTCCTCTTCCTCTTCGTTCCCTCCTCTCCCGTTTCAACTCCCAACTCTTGCCCTTATTTCATCACTCTTTCCATCCTTCCATTCCTCTCTTTCCCCCTCTCTTCCTCTCCTCCTCCAGAGCGCTCCACTTTTGTGTCGAGTGTGTTTGATAGGAAGCTGAATAGAGGAGGAGGAGGAGGAGGAGGAGGAGGAGGAGGAGGGAGCGAGGGGGGTTGTGGGAAGACGATAGGTCCTATATTTAGTGTCGAGCGTGGGTAGATACCGTATTGATAGGAAATACACATGATTTCTATCCAAAGGAGAGGGAGAGAGGGGGATAATGAGCAAGAGGAGGAGAGGGAGGAAGACAAATACTAGCGGTTGTGTACGAGTGCCAGAGCGGCGATACATCATCACTGACACGAGGCTGCTGACGTGAACATCCAGATGTTAGATTGAAGGACTTCATGGAGGCTGCCAGAGCAACCAGGGGAGGTCGGGACTGAAACCAGCGGTCATCAAGTGTTTGCACGAGTTGCATACGGCTCCACAAATTACCCATGAGCCTCCATTCCGCCACAGGTAGTGTCAGTGTTCGTTACCGAGGAAGAACGACCAGGTCTTGGAAGGTGTTTCAGCAAGCAGCAGTAACTTTAGTTGATGCGCTGCGTGTCTCTGCCCGCGTCCTGTCCCTCCGCCAGCCTCTTCCTCTTCCTCTTCCTCGGCTCTGTGACTGTGTGCCTGACAAAAGTTAGAAGTATTTATAAACTGCAGCTCGGCAGAGACAATGGAGCTGCAGTTAGTCGTTATCTCTCGTATCAGTTCGTCTCAGGACACCTAATACAGCTGCAGCCTTGTAAAGTACTGTAATCCTACAGTACTTTATATATACTGTATATATACTGTATATATATACAGTATATATACTGTATATATACAGTATATATACTGTATATATACTGTATATATAATCATCTTAGATACTGTTGATTGATTGTGTGTCTCATTTCCCTGAAGACGTCCAGCCAGTCGTCTGTGTTTGAGTTTTGGCTTTAACTTCACTGCCAGTGCGACATTCATCCAGACTTTATTCTTTAAATGTCAAAGCTATTAGAGGTGATTGATTGCAGTTTGTCCTGCAGACGCCCCCGTTGGCTCCAATAGTGAGATTTACCCTTCATCATTTGTTTGTGTTTGCTGATAAGTTATCGTCACTTCAAAATAAGATCATCACGTTATATTTAGTGTCTTTCTGAAGCTGGTTGGGACAGAAAACTGAGATTAAACGTCGTATGACACTGGAGGTGTCAAAGGTCATCCATCCATCTCCTCCCCTCATCTGCTCATCTTCCTCACACTTCCCTCCACGTCTCCTCTCCTCGGTCCTGCTTCCTGATCTTCATCTACGTCAAAGATTAGATTACACGGTGGTCGTAAATGTAGCATAAATATATGATCAGCATTATAAATGTGGGAATAAAATCAGTTTCAGCAACAATACGGGAAAACAAAGAGCCAAGACGACATGAAGGGAGGAAGAAGAAAGAAAATACAAGAGGACATCGAGCAAAGTGAACAGATGAAGGTAACAATAGAGTTTCATGGGATTACGTGTGTGTGTGTGTGTGTGTGTGTGTGCGTGTGTGTGTGTGTGTCGGTATCTCCCTCTGCCAGTTCACCAGTTATTGTTGTTTTGTTCTCCGAGAACAGAGGAGCAGCTCTTAACTTCCTGGACTTTAATTGCGTTCACAACGTCTGGCTCGCTCTCCTTCACTCCAGTGGAGCTCTGAAACAGAGCTGGTGTGAACGTTTGTCGTTAATTCGACCCAAAACAAGGCAACACTATTAAAAACGTTCCGGATTCCTCCGTGAGGAGCTGGTTTCTCGCCCTGAGGTCGGAGGTCGCCGTCGGTCCGACTGCTGTCCTGACATATCGTACTGATCGGAGCAGACGAACCACCAGCTGTGCAACAAGTCACAACCTCAACAACTGGATGACACACTCAGTTCCTCCTCTAATTTAAAAACATTCGATCATGGGTTGAGTCTCCTTTCGTTCTGCAGGATGAACCAGCTCCATCAGCTCCATCAGCTCCATCAGCTCCATCAGCTCCATCAGCTCCATCAGCTCCATCAGCTCCATCAGCTCCATCAGCTCCATCAGCTCCATCAGCTCCATCAGCTCCATCAGCTCCATCAGCTCCATCAGCTCCATCAGCTCCATCAGCTCCATCAGCTCCATCAGCTCCATCAGCTCCATCAGCTCCATCAGCTCCATCAGCTCCATCCGTCCCATCGGTCCTGTAACTGACCCGCTCTACTGTTCTTCTCTCAATATATTCACGATCGATCGGTTCCTCCCTCGGGAACTGTCACAGTTATTAACTAATCAATACCACTATTCCCATTAAAGTCATTTCAGAATCAATCCCACATTCAAATTACAGTTCCGAGTTAATCCATAAGTCTAATGTTGTAATCAACTCGTGTGTGATCACAGATGAGGGTCGTCTCGGCGCAGCATCGATTCATGGAGCGACGGTGTGAGTCGCCCTGGTCCTCCGTGTGTCCTCCGTGTGTCCTCCGTGTGTCCCCCTGGTCCCCCTGGTCCTCCGTGAGTCGCCCTGGTTCCTCCGTGTGACCGGTGGAAGAACGAGCCGGCTGCTGGTTTATGTTTCAACGACCTTCATTTACATCTATCAGACGTGTTCCTGCATCGTCCTCCTCACATGAGACACATCTGGAGCTGCACCGACTGGTCGGTTGTACCTGATGAGTTCACCGTGTGTTTCAGAGGTCTCATGAGTGGATTAAATGCAGTTTGTTCACCCCGTCTATATTCAAATGCATCGAACGAGGATGAATTAGCCAACATTTCCAAACCACACGTATGTCGTCTCCCGTCCAGACTCCCGATGAGCTGGAATAAATATCAAAGTTTAAACAGTCGGCACATTCAGGAGGCAGCGGAGGTGAATATATTTCCAACCACCTGCGTCTTCGACTCCTCGCTCACGAAGGAGAAGATAATCCACCGGTGAGGGTTGTTGTAAAGTTCTTTAAATATGTTTGTTTAGCTGTGGACGACTTCATTGAGGAAACATCTGGATTAATGAACCACAAACTCACAGAAAGACAATAATCTCAGCTCCGCCTACAAGTGTTTTCTACTTGTCATACATGAGGAAGATGAGGTGTGTTGTGTCATACGGCTCCTCTGTCATGTGACCTTATACTTCCGATTTAAACTAACCATCCTCTCCGTTCACAGCGACGCAGCGCCGGACATAATTGGTCATTTATACGCTTGTCACATTAGTGTTTTGACGTGTCGTAGTGTTTAATTTCAGGCTGCTATTCATTCAATTAATGAAGATCAGCTCGTTTACACGGTGTACAGTTCTAATTAATGGCTTGGAGTCATTGGGCCAGTTGTTTAGTTGGCAGTAGTGTGAGGAGGTTTGTGGTCTTCACATGGACTCGTCTCTGTCTCCAGACGGGTTGGAGGATACTGACTCTCAACCTACGCCCGGTTCCATCCATCACCCTCCTTCCTGAAACAAGAGACAAAGCTGTTGCTGAGCAGTAACTCCTGGTTGTTTTGACGATGGAGGCCAACGACTCGCCGTCAAACCTACAGACGTCCTCTGATCAGCTGTTGTTCTTGTGTCTTCATCCCAGATAAATACGGACGCGGTCTCCTCTTTGTCAGCTCCTCCACTCGGCTTAGCGAGCGGAGGTTAATAGAGGCGAAGAAAAGCCTCGTCCCCGTCCTCCGTGCCACGTCCCCACCAGCAACACACAGAGTGCCGGCCGCTCCCCTTCAGTTACGGCGTGTTCTTTATCAGAGCAGACAATAATCCAACCAGAAGCAGTTCAACGTCTTTTCAGACTCGGCGTGTGCGGGAAGCAACAGAGGCCTCGGTAACTTCGGATACGCTCCAGTTGTAAAGCAGCACAAAACCACGCGGGCACACTCAGAGTAACGTGGAAGTAGGTCTGGGCCACGCTGGGTCAGGGCGGCACGGCAGAGCTAATGGATGGAGACAATCGCTGTGTGCGTACATGCGTGTGTGCGTGAGACTGCGTGTTCCTCTATGTGTGTGTAAGCTTGGATCACTGCAGGCCGGTACGACCCCGACCTTAAACACTCCTCCATGACCCGAGTCAGCATGGAGTTACTGCGACCTGTTGGCTGCATGTGTGTATGTGAGTGTGCAGGAACACACGTCCAGGTCCTCCTCATACGGACTAATCCTGATTATCTCATGTATCTTCTGTTGACTGGAGATTCTGCGAAAATCACATCTGGCATCTTAAGAGAAAACTCTGAGGTAATGTACGTAATAAGCCTTTATCCAGGCTAAACAGATGGTTGCGGAGAGGCGGCTCGTTCAGTGGGTTGTTCAACATGACAGGAGAAGCAACGGAAACCTGGATGACTGAAACATACATGACGGAGTGGGAGGGGGGAAAGGAGAACTCACTAAATGGGCTGATTATATAAAGAAGCTCAGCAATCTGAGAGCCCAGAGGAAGAGAGAGACGCCGAAGAACAAAGGAAGAAAGAGCGGGCGGATTCATTTTTAGGTTTGAAATTAATTTAAGCTAAATGATCCAATTATCTGAACAAACAAAATCAATTTGAGCTGGACGAGAGCAAAAATTCAAAGGTAGAAGTGGAAACGGAGGAAGAACAGGAAGAGAGAGAGAAATCAAATTATAAACAAGTAGAAATGAGCCTAAACATGCCGGGAGATTCACGATGCTAATTACTGCAGGCAAGGCTGCACAGCACCGTAATTATCTGATAATAATTTGTGATGCATTCAAGTAAACGGGACAACCTACCGCCCGAACGAGGTAACACCAACGTACACATGAAGGAACACACCGACATGCTGGTGCCTGTTTCAGGCTGGTCTTTGAACATGTCTTCAACACCGCCGATCCAAGCGAAGCCCTGCACGGAAGCTCTATAGTTCCATGAATTTAAACACACCACAGGGGTTAAAGGCTTCATGTTAAAGCAACCGTGAGTCAATTCTGTGGGTTCTTACAGAGCCCACAGCTCCAGCTGCAGCCGTGTACATACTTAATCCACAATTCCATACTCTTCTGACTTTCTTTGGCTCGCAGCCCAAAGGCAGCATTTAAATAAAAATGCATATGGATTCATTGGACTTGGACGTCTGGAAGTCTCTGGCCAGATCCTGTCCGTCAGCCGAGTTAATGCGCCTGAGGAAACAATACAAGTAAACTTTAACGGTTCGGCTTCAATGGGGAAGAAAACATGAAATATTTGTTTGTGAATGTGTAAAGATTCAGCTCATTAATTAACTATACTCAGCTATTATTTGAAAGAAAATAGACCTTAATCATATATTACAGCCGGTAGATTTCACCTGCTGTGATTCAATAACAGAGCGAAGCAGGTGACGTCCTGAATGACTGATGAATACGAGCTGTAGTCTGAGCGACTATCTGAAGGGCTGTAAGACCAACACCAGTCTGTTAATGGGACCATGAGAATTGTTTTTGTATGTGACATTCAGAAAACTTCTGTCTTGCACTCCAACATAAAGTTGTTGCTGTTTTCAACGTCTTATCTCTTCGGTTAATGCCGTCCCTCCTTTGGTGGAGCGTCCGCTCTCTGCCTGCATTTTAAATGATTTTTAAAGTGAACCAGCAGCTTGTTCTCTCTCTGTGTGGGCACCAATAATTTGATAAGGCTAAGAACATCTTGTCTACCTTTGTGGTTTGAGGAGCAGCCACGTAGACGTGTGTGCTCTCCTCTGCGGGTTTTCCTCTGACAGCAAAAAAACACCTATAGTGAATAAAACATCAGGTGTAAAGCCTCGGTGGGTAATCCAATCTGACGGCCCCAACAGGAGCAGCGCTTGGACTTCGGATGGCTGTTGACAGGCCTGTGCAGGGGGAGGGACAGTGGACAGTTACGATCATTAGAATATCAAGTTTGTATGAGGAGCTCAGATATTCTTCTCGCTAATGCACCAAACTTCTCCTCGGAACAGAAACCGTCTAATAATAGCTGCGCAACCGTAACTTGGCACAGCAGCTTGTAAAGCTTTGGACCTTTCCATGCTGGAGTGGTGTGAATGGAGCTGCAGAAAGAAACACACATTGCAGTTGGATTAAGGTGTTTTTTTTAATTTAGTCTCTCAGAATCAAAATGACTAAAGCAAACATCCGAGGAGTGGAATCGTACCAGTGATGTAACGAAGAAGCTATTTAGCATTTCAGTTATTACAAAACTACACTGTGTCTGGTCATTGTTCACTATTCAAGTATGTCCTGAGTGTGTGTGTAGCCAGTCCTGGCTACTATATCTGAGTGTGGGATGATATTTATTGGATTCTAGCAACAGCAGACAAACTCTATTTGAGAGAAAGTTCCGAATGTATCTGCCAAGCCGGCGGATCAGGCCACATCCTAAAGGTCTCTTCTGATCCCAGGTTAAAAGTGTGAAACACAGTGTTCTGAAAACATGAACGATACAGTATGAATTGCATGTGTGTGTTACTTCACCAGGGTGGATGCTCACACCGTTATAGATCAGCCTTCAAGCAGTTTAACACTGCAGCACTAGAACATCACTGCAGGACTAGAACATCACTGGAACACTAGAACATCACTGAAGCACTAGAACATCACTGCAGACTAGAACATCACTGCAGGACTAGAACATCACTGAAGCACTAGAACATCACTGCAGGACTAGAACATCACTGCAGCACTAGAACATCACTGCAGGACTAGAACATCACTGCAGGACTAGAACATCACTGAAGCACTAGAACATCACTGCAGCACTAGAACATCACTGAAGCACTAGAACATCACTGCAGGACTAAAACATCACTGCAGGACTAGAACATCACTGCAGCACTAGAACATAGCTGCATGACTAGAACATCACTGCAGGACTAGAACATCACTGCTTCTGATATCCATCTCCTCTACGTGGACAACCAACCACAGAGGATGCAAACATCACATTTCTTTGTGTAGCTTTAGTCTTTTAGCTCAACTGTGTTCGTCTGTAGTCATCAAGTGCATATAGAAGACATTATTCTGCAGTGTTTTAACCGTCACAGCATGCAAACGTTACGGTAAATTAGTTCGACAGCCACATCTGATATGAAAAACGCATTAACAGGAGTCATTTCAATGGTAAACAAAGATATTTCTGTTTATATGTCGAGCGTGCGAGGAGACGGTTATTGTGATGCCACGATTGTTGATAACAGCAACAAAGTCCTCGACAACATCAGCACATCGGGACAGCCGGTGTATTCATGTATTCCACTGGAGTCTGGCACAGACTAATCCGTTTACATGAGCATTTTCATATTCCAGTTATATTACATTTAACTACACCAAACGTTATTACCATGCAAACAAGGCTTAAAGTGGGGAAAACAAACCAATACTGGGATGAGACTTCAACAAGCCTCGGTATTAAAATAAATATATTCCATCCATCTCATTCAGGTTGGTCCTCACTGTGATATGAATGTGACTCCGGGTTTATTAGGATGCAGTTGGATGTGTGTGAGTTGTACAGCCTGACTGTGACCTGACTGGCTGCACACTGACTTCCAATCACTGTGGACTTACGCCTTCTGAAGACTATTTAAAGAGGCCAGGTTCTCTTTGTGTGTGTGTGTGTGTGTGTGTGTGTGTGTGTGTGTGTTTTCCGTGACAGCTAAAAACACCTGAATAAAACATCATCTGTGAAGCTTCTTGACATAATCCCATCTGAAAGTCCCGACCACCAGTAACACTGCTCGTCTCTCGTAATGGACTTACGCTTTTAATTGCAGTGTGTGTGTGTGTGTGTGTGTGTGTCTAGTTTTACAAAGGTTAGAAGATTATTTTAATCCCCTTAGAAATCCACAGTCCAAACATGATTTTGCACGTATATTTATTGATTTTTGTTGTGATTAAACTTCAAGACATTCGTAGTTTGTGTGTTTATGTGTGTGTGTGAAATCATGTCGAGTTAACTGAAAGGCTTCTAACAGCACTATAATTGTGTGTGTGTGTGTGTGTGTGTGTGTGTGTGTGTGTGTGTGTGTGTGTGTGTGTGTGTGTGTGTGTGTGTGTGTGTGTGTGCTCACGCACGTGCGCTAAAAATACATGAACTCAGTGAGACACTTTTGTCTTGTGTCACTCTCCTGGAAATAGCTCGGAGGGTGGGGTCGGGCAAAGTGGGCTTATGTACGGAACGGATGGGTGAATGGATGAGAAGAGGGAGGGGAGACGGAGAGAAAGCAAACGCTAGAAACAAAAAGCAAAGAGAGCCCGAGGCCTGTTCTAGTTTATAGCTCTTCTTGTTTTGAAGTAGTTTAATACTTATCACAAAATACACACACACACATATTGCGCCCCCTGGACTTCGGTGTCTGCGCTGCACTACTGATGAGCCCTAATATGACTGTTGAATTGAAAGGCAATGAAAATAAGAAAATTATTATTTTTACTTGTCAAATATTTTGGGATTTATTCCAAGAATCAAAGCCGTCCCAGAGGCAGCACACGCCGACGCAGCCGCGGCATCACCGCTGCAGCAGCAACTCACATTGACGGCGGACACTCAGGAGACTTAAAGCTGAACTGTACTTCAGGTTTGTTTCTTAGAACATTTGAAATGAGAAATACACAACTCAGTAACAAAATCTAGATTCACAAGCAACCAGCACTGCCTGTCATGTTCATGGTGATTCTGATTCAGGCGACAGGCCCATCAACTCACATCTGTAATGAACTGTGCAGCTGGATCTCCTGCTTTCTATCAAACCACCTCATTTGTTCTGTTCCCATCTTGTATCGCACAATAAAAACAAAAACTGCTCACCGAGCCCACTTTTTGTTACTACAGAAACAAATAATGTTGCTGTTAAACAGATACAGAGAACTACGTCGCCACATTTCACTCCACTGCACAGAAACATGACAGGATGAAGATGTTCGTATGTGACCAGGCTTGTTCGGGGACGGAGCTTCGCCACATGGTGAGGGGAGGCTGCATTTACATTCTAGTGCACACAGCACTGTCATCTTTTCCATTAGCCCAGAGAGTCTGTGCTGTTTTTTTTTTTTTTGTAAAATACGAAGCTGTAGTGGTGCTACACTAAAAGAGAAAGTGGTAGTAGAAGTACAAATTTGTAACAACACAGCAATTTGTGTGACCTCTCTCACACCTCCACCCACTGAAAGTTAACTTCTCCTCCATCCCTCACACAGATGAGACGGAGAGTCTCAGTATTGGACAGAGCAATAGATGGCTCCATAAAGACAGAGCGATTTATAGCCTGGGCCTGTGTATGTTTGTGTGTGTGTGTGTGTGGGGGGGGTCGATGTGGTGGGACAGAGTTTATGAACCCATAAAGTCTTCAGGGATAAAAGTCCCACAACGGTCCGTGGTTAAGGGCCAAATAGGAGGGAAAAGGAATAGAGAGGGAAAGACGGAGATGGACGAGCGAGGTTCATTTCAAACATAGAGGTGAAAGAAGAGGATGGAGAGGACCCCCCCCCCCCCCCCCACACACACCCCCACCAACAACCACACCCC
>CAAKHC010013298.1:0-20076 GCA_901007825.1 Macroramphosus scolopax
AGGCGAACCTGAAGAAGTTTATGGAGTATGTGCAGCAAAGGAACATCGAAAAGGTCTCGAGGTTCTTGGAAAAAGGTCTGGACCCCAACTTCCATGATCCGGACACAGGAGGTGAGGGAGTCCTTACTCCACCTTCGTCAATCTGTTCAACGATGACCTCTCGTACTCTCTCTGTCACCACAAAATGACCATCTCCGGGTTTACTGAAACACTCCTGCTTGCTCCGTAAAGCTGGATTACTCTCTGCTAATCTCCTCATGTTTATTCAAATTCTGTCCAGCCATAAAGGAGATTTCCCTGCTGGGTGACCTGTCGTCTGACAGAGGAGCTTTGAAGCGAGGGAACATGAGAATAATTTGGTTTAGTACCAGCAGGAGTCGGCTACTCAGGCGGCCGTCAGCCTGTCAATCAGCCGAGGAAGTTATCAACGAGTAAATGAGAGCGTCAACCCGCAGTTTAAACCTTTGTAGTCGGCGGCTTTGTCATCACGTTCACATCTGTAATAACGCAGTGTTCATTTTCTAAGAATAAAGCTCAATTATATCAGAGACTATTTGATGTTTCATATTGTTTCCTTTTCTCTTCCTTGGATTCCGCAGAATGTCCTCTGACTCTGGCAGCCCAGCTGGAAGGATGTGCAGAACTCATCAAGGTGCTGAAGAGCGGCGGCGCACATCTGGACTTCAGAACAAAAGATGGCATCACTGCCCTTCACAAGGCCGTGCGCAGCAAGAACCACACGGCGCTCATAGTGAGTGGAACACACAGCCCGAAGTGACTCATCCCTTTTATTTATTTTGCTCCGACAATCGCCTGCTTGCAATCTCGAAGCGAAGGGTGCTTGAACTTTTACTGGATATCTGAGGCCAACCGTGCCCTCTCTGAATGGGCTGGCGTATTCGCCGACCTCGTGTGTGTCTGGTTTGAGGCGGCTCGTTACCTAAACGGAAGGTTTTAAATGAATCATGTAACGGATTTCCTGTTGGAAATGTGTTGTCGTTGTCAAAGTATATAACTGGCAGGGTCGTGTGTTATATAGGAGCTGTGACTGGTTGGTTTGATGTGTCCTGCTCCTTTCTTCCAGTCACATCGTGAGGCTGGAAGTGTTCTCCCTCCGTCTGACTTTCTTCCTCTTCCTACCAGACGCTGTTAGACTTGGGTGCATCACCTGACTATAAAGACAGCAGGGGCCTGACTCCCCTCTACCACAGCTCCATGGTGGGAGGAGACCCTTACTGCTGCGAGCTGCTGCTGCACGATCACGCACAGGTCGGCTGTGTGGACGAGAACGGCTGGCAGGAGATACACCAGGTAAAACACACGACACTCGTACACACCAGCTACTTCAACGCTGATTGGTTGTGTGAAGGATCCAAATGCAGACGCGGGCTGAGAGGTCTCGTCTGGGCTTCACAATGTCACTGATTAGATTTTTGTTTTCAGCAGTTCTTCATTTCGTGCCGGTTGAACCCGAGGACGGGTCGTCCACAGGTGGACGGCTTCAGCTTAAAATAGTTCTTATCTTGTTAGTATTTCACTCCTGTAACATCGTTGGACTCAATGATTAGCAGGTTCAGAAAGAAAAATAGAGAGATATTGATTTCTATTTTTGTTCCACTCCGTTTTCTTCTTTGACGTAACGCAGGTCGATACGACTTTGTTGGCAGTTTGTTCAGAGATTCTGGAGTGCGACTGGTTAACAGTATTGTTTGCATTTTAAACATAAAAACTGAAGGCTGCTCTGCTCTGTAAATATAATAGACGCTACTGCCTACGAACATGATCCAATGTATGTCAGGTCCTGCTAGTTGACCTTGGTGGGGGAGTACTACTGTAGTACTACTGTAGTACTACTACTATGGAAATCCAAAACTGAAACGACAGTTGTGTTACTGAATAAGATGTTAGCTCACCCAGCTTGGACCTCAGCGAGCCGCCTGTCTTTCTTTTCCCTGGAAATCACCTGATATTATTAGAACGTGGCCAAATGACAAAATAATCCAGCCTATTAGTGCCTGACTGAGCTGCGTGACGCTTGCGAGGGTGGAATCATTCTTCTCTGGCGAGTCACTGAGACATTAGATTAGATGATTGATTGGTGGAATTAACTACATTTGACTTCGCCGTGGCGGCAAAGGTGAAGTATTACTAGCAGGAAGACTTCATCACGTCCGTCGCTGACACTGACTGGAACACGCGGAAAAGGTCTGCACGCACAACACACTGTTTTTTTGTTAAGAAGAGTAAATGTGTGGATTTGTCGTTCCAGGCATGTCGCTATGGTCATGTGCAGCATCTGGAACATCTGCTGTTCTACGGGGCGGACATGAGCGCCCAGAATGCATCTGGAAACACAGCCCTGCACGTGTGTGCCCTCTACAACCAGGTACCTCAGAAATAGGATTTTGTGGTGTATTGATGGGGAGTGGAGGTAGTTCAGTCTCCTCTGGGTTTACATCCACATTGAACACTCCTGCATGACGGGGCGATGAGTTGCAGGTCGGAGAGGTGAACGGCCTCATAATGCACTCGCCCGAAGCACCGGTGGCATCTGACACTGAGAATATGTTTGCTTTCTGAAATATTTAACTATAACCACAATCTTTCCGACACTAAAAAAGTTACTTCAACATACCTAGTACACACACACACATACAGAACTGTTCCTGGCACCCATGAGTGGTCAATGCCGTCACTGAAGTTGTGATGTAGAAGCCTCCCGGATCAACGTCCTGTTTAGCTAGTAGGTTGATGTGCATGTGTATGTGAGCTGTAGGTTCCATGTGGGTGTGATGTGTGTGACGTTAAAGCCTCCGGCTGTTTGCACGTCCTCCGAGAGTTGCAGGTGCAGTCAGAGTGCAGCACCTCTGAACCTGAGTGGGTTTCAGTGTCTTGCTCAAGGACAAATACGCATGAAGACACCAGTCATAGTGTTCTGATTGGATAGCTGGTCTGCACACCATGCTGCATGAAGTGTGTGTGTGTGTGGAGTTTTATGCATATCTAGATACACTTGTGTGTTCTTTAGCTGCATTGTGAAGCTGAGATATGTTTTACCTGCTCATTAACTCAATTGTGTTTGTTTACGGTTATGAAAATGGTCTGACATGAGAACCAGAAGACAACTGGTCCAACTGGGAGTGTCGCAGTAAAATTTTTATGATTTCTCTGATGTGGGAGGAATCAATACAGAACATCAAAGATCTTACAATTTGGATACAATTTGGATACAAGCAACAAAAATAGTTCTAAAATTCTGTTTGACCTTTTTCTCTGACTGTGTGTAGTTCTATTAGAACGTGTCTGAGCGATCCTCTGATCATCATGACATCATGATTTATCATGACTGCATCTTCATTTTTGTCTTTTTATGGAATTATTTGCCCAAAAATACAAATTCCAGCTGCGTCCTTGAAGTCATTTTCTACCATTTGAACACAGTTCAGATAAACATCTGGACGGTTCCATCGTGCACACATGACGACCTCTGCAGTCCCAAAGTGAGGACGCATTCACCGACTGCTGTGTCGGTTCAGTTGGTTGTTACGTGATCGATCCAGTCCTGAAAGTCTTCCACAGCCGTAGCAGCTTTATTTCATACAACCAGGGTCGTTCAAGACTGTGATAACAAGAAGGACAAACAGTTTGTGCGCAGTGTATCTGGTAAGGAAATGTTTTCTGCATCGGGGGAGATATGGGACGCAAAGATAAATCAGGATACTCCTGGGAGAACCATGAATATTGTACACGTACGGTGTCCAAGTGCTGTGTTGCCGTCTTCGGTTAGAGGCGGCACGAATAGACAACATGGAACTGGGAATTCCTGAGGAGGATTTTTGCCTCTTCATTGAAGGTATTGTGCCGTACCTGAACACTGAATGAGCTCCTCTCTCTTTTGCTATTGCATAACACGTGTGTGTGTGTGTTTGTGTGCGTGCGTGCGTGTGTGTATGTTGCAATTTTAATTGTGCACTGCGCAGCTTATTCCAGTCATGAGGAATGACCTGTTTCATCTGGACTGGAACAATATGGTCGAGAGAGAGAGGGAGAGAGAGAACATGGGTAAGAGTCAGCGAGGTTTAGGGAAGTGCAGCATCAATACTTAATACAAGTTGTTTGCTACAACTCCACAGGATCACAGTTGTTCTACATCGTTCTTCCCAGTGAATGAATGAGGGCCAGGGGTTAACGTGTGTGTGTGTATAAAACAAACGTAGAAATTATGAAAAATAGAATCGGTGAGTAGTTTAATTCACATTTAGTTGTAAAGCTTCTTCCTTGTAGTTCGGACCTTCCCCCAGCTGTTGTTTGTCCCCCTGCTGAGGATGACTGCTGTTCCGCCCGTGCAGGCAGACCACCATGTTGAGCTGATTGATCCCTAAAACACTGCGCCTTAGCAGGGTTCCAGAGAGCTCGAAACAGGCCTGGCTTGGATGATTACGTACAATCACAGAGAGAAACGAGCTGGCAGAATTGACTGCGAGACTAGTAGTCCAGTGGCCGAGATCAATAGCCAAAGACGGAGAGCGAGGGAGTGCCAGAGAGGGGGTACGGAGAGATGAGCGTGGCAGAGATAAAGGACAAGATAACATAATCAGCTGCAAAAAAAAAAGGAAAGATCCGGGGATCGTAGCTGGCCATTCACATTAACTCAGTGGGCTTTTAAGCTTGGCAGATGTGATCAGAAGCAGCGAATCAGGGCCTGGTAGGAGTCTGCTACCTGGCAGAAAGAATCCTGGGAGGTGGCTGGATGAACGATTTACAGAAGGACACAGTAGGTAACGACAAGTAGTCGGGACAACAAAGATGAAGGGAATTAAAGAAGAGGTCAAGCGAAGAGCGTGCAGCCTGGCTCGGACCAGACCGGAGCCCCTGTTGTCTTAATGAAAGCAAACTGTAGAAATAAAACTGTATTCGCTGCTGGCGACGTTCCCGGTTTACTCACAGTGTTCCAGCATTAAATGATGCATTTAATCGTCACAAGCCGACGTAAAGACAAGCGTTACATTCAGTGGAGGACTTCCAATCTGACAGAACATCTCCTTTGGAAGAGTGAAATGAGATATAAATCCTCAGATGTATCAACATGGCTGCGAGAGGAGCCATCTGTCCCCCTCTTCAAACATGACTGACCAGCGTCGTTACCGTTAAGTACTCGACTTACGTCAGTTTGTATTCCTATGTAGCTCGTGGAATCGCATTTAGCAAACCATGGTGAGCTCTGCTGGAATGGTTTTCTAAATGAATTCCTTCAGGAAGCCTTGGAGAGTACAGCAAGACAGATGGCGCACACTGTAATTGGCCTCTGTGTGTGTGTGTGTGTGTGTGTGTGTGTTCATGTCTGTGTGTGCTATGCATCTTTGTAAATGAGAGTAGAAAGTCACTTAATGGTACTAATTCAAGAATTCATCTGTTGAGGTTCTCACACCTTCATTAATTTCATTGTTTAGGATGTTTGCATCCCTCAAACACAGCGAAACCAGGTAAACACCGTATGTTGTAGCACATGCATCTACATCTGTCCAGCAACAAGCGAAACGAGACCTACAGATTTATGTCCACACACTGTTACTAGCGTGTGAGGAATACAGCAGGACCGGACCAGAACCCAGAGCAGGTGGGAAACAGTTCCAATATTTAACAAACAAAGAAACAAACCGAAGACTGAGAGTAAACAACATCGAGTCCAGCAAATCCAACCATGGAATTCAAAATAAAAGTCCAAGTAAGGACAGTTCACATAAAGAAATACTCCAAAGAAAGAACGTTCGGGAAGAACTGGTGCAGCTAAACAAACAAAAGGACAGTTCAAAAAGGTCCGAACATGGTTATACATTCAAGATTCAAGAGGGCAGAAGTAAATCAAAGGTGGGAAAATAACATGAGGTCGGAAGTCCTTTCAAAATAAAATAGGAAAAAGATAAAAAGAGTTCAAAACAGGATACATAAACAGTTCAGACAGGATCATGACTCACATCCAGACAGGCATCAGGGTACATCTGTGTATCACCTGGAATCAGTGCAGTGCCGTCATACGGATGAAATTAACGGAACCACATGTTCAGTGAATCCGTCTGAACATGTCTGTGATTGAGTGACGTCACTCGACCGGTGTCACTAGAGTCACCGTGTTTGTTGTGGAGCAAAGCAAGTACTTTTAATTCTGCATTCGGTGTTTAATTACATATCGACCCCAGCCAGCCAGCACGAGGACCTGTAGCGCCGTCCATCAATCTACAACTGGGCTTCTCTGCAGGAGGGGGCCTGTGCACATTGTCACAAGATATATTGGGCTAATTTGGTAGATAAAAGAAAAGTACTGAACTGAGACCAAAGAGGAAGTTTGTTTTGTGTCTGTTGTTATCTGTTCTTATAGTGAACTGATGATATTTTAACGTCAGTAGATGCTTTGAAAACAGGCTCCTGTGTATGAAATATGTCTCTCAAATAATTGATTTGCAGAGAAAATCAGGAGCTCCTCATGGGAATGGTTTGTAACATTTATCCAGCAGCTGATTCTCCTCAGGCTTTTTTCGAAGATGGAGATCTTAAGTCGTCAGGTAGCTTTTCTTGCTGTTCATTATTAACACGGACATTGATATGAACCTTTCTCACCCGTTTAGTGTATTATAACAACTATAACTATAGTCGCAAGCTTTCACGTTGATACATGATGGATAGCGACATGTAGCATCCCATTTTCACTGCGGCTGGCGGGTGAGGAGCTCTGTCAAGAAAGAGAGAGAGACCCTGAGTTCAGGTGAAGCCTTTAGGTACAGCTGCTGCATTGAAACATGCACTTGTCTCGGGGGAAACGTCCTCATGTTTTTTGGGGTCGTATAATTTGTCTTTGGCAACTTTATGCTTTAGATGCACTTTGTGGAATTTGACATTCACAGTTCTTTGTATACTAATATAATGTGTAGATACTTCAGGGCACATGACCTATACTTTCTGAACAACACAGTTCTAATAGAGAGACCAATAAGAAGCTTGGGAATGGCATCCACAGGGCCCTACATACATCAATTTGTGTGTGTGTGTGTGTGTGTGTGTGTGTGTGTGTGTGTGTGTGTGTGTGTGTGTGGTTGATTGACTGTGCCTGCTTTGCATACGCTCGAATCAGATACGATGACATTTAAAAGGCTTAGCCAAACACATAAATCTCTCTGTTGCCTCTCAGGACAGCTGTGCGAGGGTTCTCCTGTTCCGGGGTGCTAATAAAGAGATAAAGAACTACAACAGCCAGACCGCCTTCCAGGTACGTGTGGTATCCGAGAATGACTGCACGATTGTAATGTGTGTAAAAACAGAGATCTGCAGCCAGTTGATGTTGACGTTGATGAAGTCTGAGAAATACAATTGTGAAATTGAAATCGACACTTGCACAGATTTTCTGCAAAAATCTATAAAGTTAATTTGTACACAATGCAGGCTGGTCCACATATTGCCAGCACATTGCCATTAAGGTAAAGAATGAGACAATGTTGTTAAGTTACATGTATTTGTCGTTATTTACTTTTTCAGTACTGTTTGTTCGACCCGTTGAGCCCATTAACAAACATCCCTCACCCACATGTCTCTCTTTTCCTCGCCTCCAGGTGGCTATTATAGCAGGAAACTTTGATTTGGCTGAAATCATTAAAGTTCACAAAACATCAGATGTTGGTGAGTTGACCGGCAGCATTAACATACAGGGAACTCTGCCATCTAGTGGCGGCAGGATGTAGTGCACTGTTCTTTACATTATTGAACTGTATGTTCTACATCACATTTAATACCTCTTATTGATTGTTCCTTCTTTCTTAATGATCTTTTCTACCAGTCGTGATTATGATATGGGGTTTACCCAACAGATAACTGTGTTTTAATGACCTTTGACCTTTTATCTGGACAATATTTAACCTGAAAAATCAGTAATGCTTTTATCAATGGACCTAGAACTGTCTTTCTTCTTCTGTAATTGGTTCTACAGAGATATATATAGTAAATTGTGATCATGGATGCAGTGTGGATCTAATGCACTCTGCATTCTACACATCATTTATAGCTTTGTGAATGCATTGCACATTTAATTGAATCGCACCTTATTATCAGATTAGTAGCACCTGGTAACAGGCTTTCAACCGATTTAAGTGGCTTCGAGGTGTGCGGTGTTTCAGTTATTGCCTCATCGTAGCGCCCTGTTCACTCTTCCTTCTATCTCCTGTCAGTGCCTTTCAGGGAGACCCCCTCCTACACCAACCGTCGACGTGTGGTGGCCGGCCCCATGCCCTCGCCACGCTCCTTGCTCCGCTCTGCTAGCGACAACAACCTGAACGGAGACCACGATCACATCCACAGTCAGGTCCCCAGAGAAATCCGCGGCCGCCAGGGTCACTCCCCCGTCCCGTCGCTGCGCAGTCTGCCAGCTCTCGGGCAGCAGCAGCAGCACAGCAGCCTTGGAGAGGTACGATGGAGGCGGCTGTGTGCAGTGTGAAATTACTTAATACGTCTATTAAATGAACAATAGGTTGAATTATTGTGTGCGATATCAAATATGCGATATGCCACGACGCCAGCCTCTGCATGATGCACGTCCCTCTGCTCCGTTTCAGAGCCGTCATGGAGACATCCCTGACAGCAGTCTCCAGAGCACCGGCAGCTCCAGATCCTCTCATTCCCGCTCGCCCTCACTACATCACATGCATGAAGAGGACAAGCCAGTGCCTAGAAGGTCCCACAGCCATGGCTACCCCCACGGCCACGGCCCTCGTGGACGACTCAGGTCTGTTATGTTCGCTCTACGTCAGCTGTGTTGTTTTTGTGGCCTCATGTTGACTGAACCAGATGAGTCACTAAAACTGGCCTGGAGCATCAAACATCTTCTATTAACCCTTTAACTCCTAAGCCTCAAACAGAGCACCTGGCTGCAGTAAAGGCCCCGTTTCCACGACTACTTCAGCTTTCATAAACAGTCCAGAAATCACGCATGTATAATCCTGTCATCAGTGTAAGAGGTTTGATCTACATTCACGTCTCTCACTCCGTCAGAGCAGCGGTTCACTTTCAACAGTTAATCTATCCATGATAGTGATTATGCACCTACTTTGATATATAAACCTGATTTCAGGAGGCCAAAGGCTCCATGTAAGGTGTTTTATCTCCATAGGCCTTCTGCCACCGCCTGCTGCTGGTGATAATGTTGTCATAACATCAATCGGCGGATAATCTTTGTTCCTGTATCAATCCCAGGAACATGCGAATGTTGTTTTCCTGCAATCTGCCCAGAAATGTCGCACCTGTACAGAAAGGACCACGTTCATAAATCTGAAAAATGATTTAAACGGCAGACGGACACACTGATCAGTGTGTGCTCTGATATAGTTGCATATGTTACAGCCGTTATGTGCAGCACTGATTAGCGGTATGTCTGCTACATGCTATTTACAAGCTGGACTGAAACCAAGCACATATCTAGCATTGAGGACGGAAGGCGAATAACAAGCTACAAACCTGTGTGTCTATGTGAATGTACAGCTGTGCACTTGAGTGCTTGATCGTCCAATGATAGTCGGACGGAAAGAGGCTAAAGATGATCCCCATATAGACCATAGGAGGGAGGCCAGATTTGGAGCAGGAACATCGCTGCTCTCATGATGCTGAGCTGATGCTAAACAATGAAAGGGTAACCCAGCCTATTAGTCACTTGCTTATATATATGTTATATATAGATATATAGTGGGTGCATGTGTTATTTACCTCCTGTATAATAATGTTTATGCTGCCGTACAGTAACAGCTGATTGATAGTGAGGCCGCTGGTAGTAACTCATGTCCAGAACTACTTCCTTTATCTCCCCTGTAGTTCAACCAGCTGCCTCAGACCTTTAAAGAGCCCCTGTATTCTGACACTTGTGGCAAAATGGCCCAGATAGCCTCCAGGGACAGTGAGCCACTCTAAAGCACCAAATTATGAGAAACGCTCATTCTAATTATTTCAAACGCGGCACTGCACTTCTTTTGATCCCCTGCTGCTGCGCACCCACCAGAATTGAAGAAGATTGGACGAGCGCTGGACAAGACACACATGCAGAGATTCCTTCTTTTATGAGAGAGATAAGTGCGGTCGCAGGACAGACTGCTCCGTTCAGAACAGCTTGTCACTCGATTTTATACACAACTCCACAGACGCCGTTGTGCTGCTGAGCCCTGAAAGCAGCCTCCTCTCCGGTGCACTAAACCACCTGACAAACTGCACTCTTATCGCATCGGCGCGATGGATTGAAGTGCTTCACGGACACTTGGTTTGTTAAGCTTTTTATTATGATCATATGTCAGAGGGAGATCACCTGCACACAACCAGTGTCCTGGACGCCACACACTGCGTGTTACGTGTGTGTTTGTGTATGAAGCAGGTTGATGTCTGACAGGGGAATAATTGCATTACAGACACGGCTGCAGCCGTAGACTCTCCTCTCCCTCTAATACGCTCTTGTCACTTTGCTCCATCCATCAAAGACTCTCTCTCTCTCTCTCTCTCTCTCTCTCTCTCTCTCTCTCTCTCTCTCTCTCTCTCTCTCTCTCACCCTCCCTCTCGCTTTCTAACTATCATCCTGTCATTCATGCGCAAACAGAGAGAAACATGCGCACAGTTCCATTAATCTGTGCTGTGCAGGGAAGAGCAGCGAGCATCCTCTATTAAATCCAAAAATATGGGCGCATCAAACAGCGTACCAACTAAGCCTCCGGAGTCTAAATGCATGGGCGTTAAAGTGTGTAGTAATCTCTAATTGAATTTTATGAAGTGTATTTGGTTGAATAAGGATTGTTAACGCACTGTTTCAACCCCGACAACATGATGTCTTATCATCTGCTATCTGGCACTAGCCCGGCATTAGCATTCACTGACAGAGATACACATCTTGTGCTCGGTCACAGTGCTCGTTTTTGCACAAGGTCGATTAAACAGAGCGCAAAGGGAGGGAGGAGGATGCAAGTGAGAGAAGCAGGAGAGGAGGTTCAGTACGTCCGCTGCGTCCTAAACGGCCTGTGGACAGGGGCGTCGACACCTTGTTCCTCAGTGTGCATTAGCCTGACGCCAAGTATTCACGTCAGGTGACTATAAAGACAGAACGAGCAGCCAAGTGAGACTGAAGCTGTCCTTGAATATAGTTAATATTTCTCGTTTCTCTCTCTGACCTTCTGTTTATGCCCGGGGTAACTCTCCGGGCATTATGGGTACCAAGGTAGTGTGAAATTAGCTTGGCCGCTCAACAGTGCGCCCAATGGCAGACTTCAGCGAGCACCTGTGGAACTCACAATCACTTTCGTCTTGGACGTGTGCAGCGCTGGTGAAGATACAGATACATGTAGGTCAGACTGGCTCAGTGAGACGAGGTGAGGAGAAAGCAACAAGAAAGCATCATTTTATATAGATCAAAGCATATTTGTCTGTGTCCTAAGACGTACATTAATGTTGTGCTGTTGGTATGAAGAGATCCTTTGTCATCAAGGTGACAGTGTTGTTGTTGTTGTCGTTGCAGTCAGTCTCTGCTGCCTGATAGAATACGCCGAGGTTAGAAGATGTCAGATCCTCTCTGAATTTCTGGTGCGTTCCTGTTTTGTTTTCCATTTAACAGCAGCGTCGGGATGAAAGCAGAGTTCAGCTTTCATCACGATCGTCACGGTGCGACGTGTGTCAGGTCGGGTTGATTGTTACATTCGTTTTAACTGGTTTCGATTAGAGAGAGACGAGGCAGGTTTATCTGTAAAGCATCTTAGAGGCTGAAGCTGAGCACAGAATCTTTAATAATTCTCCATCAGCTCCGTTTCTTTCTATTTTATCTTTATTGGCACGCGTCAACGAAAATCACCGTTGTTTACCATTTGGCGTTTATCTATTTTTGAGTAGATCTTATGCACAGAGACTAATTAGCTTGATGTAGCTCAGATTTTAAAAGCAAGCTAACCTAGTGATGTAAGAACTACGACAACCAGACTGCAGCTCACTGATCACTTCTTGCTGCAGGTAAATGTGTCAGTGAACAACAGCTGTATTGGTGTTTTTCAGTAGCATTTCTGAGCAAGAGGGAAGAGCGAACACTGCAAATGGTTCAAGCATGGGCTAAGTGTTTTGTTTATCCAATCGTCCTTCACTTCCTCTAATCGAGGTGGAACTCAGGGTTTCATGTTGATAACGGTAATTGACCGCACTAATTGCCGTTAATAATAAAGTCCCTGCGAAAACCATAAGACGTGCAAACAGATTTGCCGTTCGTGACCTTAAAACGTTCTGCCGGACGAGCCGGGTCTACATTCCCCTCACGTTGTGCAGTGTAGGAGAATGAGGAAGCTCATATCCAAGTGCAGCAAAGCAAGGACGGGCTGACGACCGTTTGGATGCAGAGTGTGATGATGATTATGACAATGATTATAATGGGCTCATCTCACCTTAGAGAGATTGGCTATTTGAGGAAAAGGCCATTTACCTCAGAAGGCAAGGCAGTCATGTGAGGAGAGGCTGTACTGAAGCTCCTTAGCTTGATAACATCTGTGTAAATGCCATTTCAGGACATTTGCATATTCAACCTCTTAGTTCTGTGGGTCGGTCGCAGGTTCCGACATCGAGATCGGCCGCTGGACACCGGAGCTGCCAACCTGTCCTTATCTGATATTGATCAGTACACATTTATTAGGTATCTGTGAAAGCTATATTACTTAGTAAATACAGTGTATTACCAGTTGAGCATCAAACATAGTGAAGTTCATTATTTCTCTTACATGTGCTGGCTGTACTTTCTTTTCTCTTTATTGACAGTTGCCATCGTTACGGAGGCAGGGTTGGTTTCCTAGGAGACGATGCTTTTGTAATAGACTGAGTGAGTTGTGTGAGCGTGTGACGGATCTCTTATCTGATCTTTAATCAGGTAATCTTGAAGTTACGAGGAATGAGGCACAGTAAAAGAAGAGGAAATGGAGAACTGTACAGGGTGGAAACAAGACCTGTATTAGATACATGCGTCAGATGTCTGAATTATATAGTAGTAACGTACAGAGATAAGGAACATTTAATGTTTAATTTGACATCCACGGCTCAACTGTAGCAAATATAGAGCAGGATAAAGGCAGGGTCGAAAAGCCGGAGATGATGTAACCTAAAGTAGCAGTGAGATCTCCAGACAGGTCGTTAAAGACAAGACGAGGAGCAGGAATCAGCTCCGCCCCTTCCTGCTGTCTGACAGAGATGCTGTGCGTCAACCCGACCATCATCAGATCAACTGCAGGGAACCTCACAGGAGGTAAAAGGGTGGCTGAGGCAAATTCCAGTCATTAAAATATATGTTTATAGGGTTTCTTTCTCTCTTCTCGCCTCGTCCCTTCTTCTCCTCCCCTCACCATCTTCTGCCTTGTGTACGGCTAATGTTCAATGGCGGCGCTCACGCATTAACATGCCGCAGCCATCCCGGTGCCTCAGCCCCCTGCGTTAATTGGAAAGACGTCAGCGAGCGGTTGTTTCGATTGAATGGGGGTGAAGAACGAGGGGACCAGATGAGATGGGGGAAGCCAGAAAAACAGAACAGCGTTGGGCAGACAAAAAGACAAAAGAAGGCGTGAGTGAGAGACGAATGGGGAGAGACGGGCACAGAGGGCTGGAATCAGGTGGATGAAGAGCTATAAAATAACTGATGCATGTGTCGGGGTGGGACGGCAGGAGACCGACAGGCTGAATGCTGGATGGATGGGGGCAAAGTCATGTTTACAAGAACTACAAATCTGACCTGCTCACCTGCAGCCAATCAGCCGTGAAAACACGAAGGCCACTTGTGCTCTTCCAATGTTTCGTTTGTTGTTGTGAAAGCCTCTAACATTTAAAAGCCGCCTCAGCCTCGTGTGCTCCTGACGAGCATCATTGGAAATGACACATTTTCACACCGCTGCCGCGAACGCCACTCAACACTTAACGCTGGTGTAAACTGTGAGCAGGAAGCAAAACAGGAAGACGTGGGAGGTCACTGAGCACTTTTTCACTAGCAAAGCATCTGTCATTTATCTTCCAGTGTTCCTATCTTTGGCTCACTTCAGGTATGAGTCTTATCCTTTGTATGTTTACTCCTCACTCTCTCACATGTTCTGGATTGATTAACATACATCCTGTGCAGTGTCGAGCAAAACACACTCATCTGTTGACACAGCTTAAGGAGATTTTAGGTGCTTTTGTTTTCGTGTAATTGTTGCTCATCAAATGAAACCAGATCGCAAGGAGGACTTAATCAAGACTGTGATCTCATCTCATCTCATTTAATCAGGCGGCTGCATGATGAAGAGGTTTGTAGTCTTCGGAGGAAGGTTTGCAGATGTTAGCGACATTAACAGAGACAGCGAGGTCTTGCTGAAGTGTCGCTGAGCAAGACACTGAACCCGTAATCGCTCCTGATGAGCAGGTTGGTGTCTTCACCAGCGCCATCAGGTGTGTGGATGAAGTGTGCCAACATTGCAGTAATGAGATCCAGATATAAACGAGCTGTATGCATGCACCTCATTTACTTGTTAGTTTACTAGTGAACGAACAGTGTATTTATCTGCTATTCACAGACATACAATCAAATCCTAATGCAGAGAAACTGCATCTGATGTACACATACATATGTAATCAAATTATATGTGTTAACTGTATATGCATGTTTAAAAGAGAGGTTTCAAACCACATGCAGCGAATGATGTCCGATGCATCTTTGCACAGTAGTAGCAGAGAAGTGATGAATGGAGACGAGGCGGAGCTCTGCCGCTGCTGTTTTAGAATCCACCAGCAGGGAGAGCGAGGCGGAAAGAGCAAGTGAGGATGCAATGCGAAGAAAACGCTGACAAGGAGAGGGATGAGAGGGTGAAATTAAAGTGAGAGAATGAGAGAGAGAAGAGGGGATTCAAGGCAAAAGGGAAAGAGGGAGGAGCAACAATTGAACCAGATGGGCTGAAGCTTTTTTTGCCCCCCCCCCGCCCGCCCCACTGCATACAATCACACACTCACTTACACACACAAGGACACACGCACACACTCACGGCTCGCCTCGGGGATCCATGGCGCATGCACACTCGCGGGCAGACAGGCGGGAGGAGATCAGTCGTGCGGTGGTACTAGTGTGTGTGTGTGCGTGAGTGGGAAATGTGTTTGCGACATGTGGCTGGTGGCGTATGCCATGATAGCGGAGGTGCAGTGTTAGGAGCGGAGGGGGCTGTCTGTGTGTGTGCACAGCTAGAATGTACATAGAGGGCTCGTGGAGTGTAAGTGTGAGCGAGCTGTCAAAGGGGAGGGGAACCACGGAGCACAGCAGCGGCAGCGGCGGCGGCAGTAGTAGCGGCAACGTTGCCAGAGTGTGTTTGAGTGTATGTGAGCGAGCATATGTGTGTGAAGAGGGTGGAGGGGAGAGGAGAGGCAGACGCGGCGGGACTCCCAGGAGAAGGAGCAGGAGTCGGGGAGCAAACCCAGCCTCTCTCCTCCACAGCAGGAGAACCAGGACCCAAGGACAAGGCAGGGTCTGTAGTCCAACCCGGAGCTGCTGAAACTGGGGACACATGAAGGATATCTGTCCCTTTTCTGGAGGGGGCTTCAACTCAGGATGTGTTTGGAAGGAAACAGTGCAGTCCCTCTCACAGCTAACTATTTCTGCCTTGTTTAGGATGCGTGCGGAGTGAAGAGGTAGAAGGAGAGAGGAAAGGGAGCAAGAAGGTTATTGTCTTTGCTGTGAAGGATCGTGAATAAGAAGAGGAGGAGGGTGAGAGAGAGGTTGGGAGGAGTGATCTCCTCTCATGACTCCCCCATGGACCACTGATTACTGACTGTTGATCGGACGGCACTGGGACATATATGAATCTCTCCCTGTCCACCGTAAGAACCAGGGGGTGTCACCAGGTTGCAGCGCCGCTGACGACCATGTCTGTGACCACGGGCTTCAGTTACCAGCTGCCCGGAATCACAACAGTAACCTATGTGTTTGTTTACAGCCCTGGCTCAGTGCAGCGAGACCCAAGTCCTCCTCATCACACCCCTCCAGTGCTGATGGGCCCTCGCGGGCCCAAACGGAAACTCTACAGCGCCGTCCCAGGTCGGACCTTCATTGTAGTCAAGCCCTACACACCGCAGGGGGAAGGAGAGATCCAGCTCAACCGTGGCGAGAGGGTCAAAGGTAGGTTGTCAAGTATTATGTGTGTTTCATCGCCTCGCTTATTATAACATTAGATCTGTTGTTGTTCTCATGTAGCATGTGAGCATCCGTCCACCGTCACCACCGGTGGTGCTCAGACATTCCGTCGCTCTCCTGCTCCTCTGACACGAACGGCAGCGTTACTTCTCTCTGTGTTTTGGCTGCACAGCAGTTATCATCTTTTCCACCAGGAACATCGTGTCATTTTCAGCTTGACAAGTGTGACTTATCATTTCATTCACTTTTTGTAAATGTGCTGTTTAGGTGCGGCGGCTTCGCTCTCATGTGCTTGTGTGTGTGTGTGTGTGTGTGCTTTTTGTCTCCATCCATGCTTCACTCAAGACTTTGACTGTAATGACATAGAAGGTAAACTCCATCATATTCTTCTCACCCTGCATCATGCACCTTCAGTGTGTCTGTCCTACACCTCCAGTGCAGCAATTAGTAACTCGCCCTGTTGGAATCCACCTGAGATCTGTTTACAATCTCAGTGTAAATGTGTGATTACTCCGAGGAGAGGCCATGCAAATCCAAACAGGTCCTCTGTGCTGCTGGTTGTTTGTGTGCATATAAACACTGTGTCCTTCTTGCTCTCTGGGTGTGCTTCCCACTGAACATAAACCAGCTTCCTCCCTCCTCTTATCACCCGTCCTCAGACACCCAGCTCCACGTTGACCTCGTACCCTACATCCCAGCCACTTCACATACATCACCACCTGCATTAGCTTAATGAAAGCAGTTCCCTCGTGTTCTCGGAAAGGCCAGAGAGCGCACGGCTGCACTCACGCCGAGATCTCTCATGTTACCTTTCAGATCTATAAAGGCACAAGAAATACAGATTAAAGGGTCAATTCGGGGTTTCAATTTGGACCTTGTGCCAGCAAACACACTGCTTACGTTTGATCCTGTTTCACTGACTAGCATACAGCACACTTCCTCTCTCTCCCTTGTACATGTTACAAGTGTCACCACTTCCTGGATGTTTTGTGACCTTGATCCCGAACCTTTACCTCCCGTGTGCTCCCTCTTGTCTGTGTTCTTGGATCACCGCTGTTCAAACAAAGTCCGGCGATACAACATCATGTGAAGCCGTAACGTACACTGATGTTGACCCAAATGTTCGGATCAGAAATGTGATGAGTCGACAGCAGCCGGATTGATCTGGTGTCAGCGGCCTTTCTGTCAGTGCAGCTGAATCGGTGACCGCTCGCACTAATGTGAACACATAGTGTTTTGCCGTTCTTTCATGTCGTCCGTGCAGGAAACAAGTTTACAGTCGCGCGGCTGCCAGCGCCGTTCGCCCGGCCAAGTAAACCATCTGGCTCTGTTATGCAACACTGATCATCACAACCATCACTAAGTGGCATTCACAATGCTTCTGTAATCTTAGGGTGTAAACTGAGAAACAGGGTTCGGGTTTTATGGAAGGACGTTTGTTTGGTACCCAGATCTTGTTTAGTGCGTTTGACGAGTGACCGACCCTCCTGGTGCAAAGGCAGTCCGGGCTTAAGAAGCCACTTTCCTTTAGGGATGGACGACCCTTGGTTGGATCCATAATGCATCTCAACTAATCTGCATTCATAAATGAATGAGTTGCTAATAGTAATAGGGCTCATTTGCAAAGTGGGACAGGAGTGCAAGACAGGAGAGAAGACGGGAGGATGACAAACCATCTCCACCTGCAGGGATTCTGATTAGCTGCAAGCGGAGACGAGTGTGTGTGCACATGTGAATGTACAAACGTTAACGTCAGCGTGTCTCTTTAAGCCGCTTTGGATTACAAACATGCTAACGATGAGTTAATAGTTAGATTTAGTGTCCTTACGCCCCCCGACCTCCCCAAAGTCACACACTTCTACGCTCGTCTCCCGTTAATATCCTTCCACCCTTGTTAATCACCAGCCGGGCCAGAGGAGCATCTTTATGATGAGATCAGACTGGGTAAATCTCACTAATGAATGTGTCTGTGTTGGTGCGTGGTGACGTACAGTATATTAGCATCCCTGCTCACGTAGCCGAAACGTGTATTAGCTCTCCTGTAATTAGACAGTAGATATTGTACACAGCAAAGATATCTTAGTGAAGAGCATTGATTGTTCTGCCTGATGGGAAATACGTTAGATCTCAGCAGTCGTAGGCTTCAGCGAGTTCCCCGCTCGGTGTGATTGCAGCTACCAAAATCTGAATTTTGAATTGAGCGTTAGAGTTTGCACAAAATAATGTTTCCATGTTTTTCTGCACTTTATAGTGAAGGAAGACTATCCAGACTCAGAAGGTAAATACAGCAACATCTCCCATGTCAATGTGTCTTTATATAAAAGCCACAGACCTGACTGATTCAGGCTGTAACACAAATTAAATTGGAGTTTTTATCTTAAAATTAAAATCTTGATATTGTGATTATTAGTTGCTTTTTGCGTACTGACAGATTTCCATCACAACGTGAGTGGAAACAGTTTATTTATTTAAAGAGAACAAGCATTTTGAAGGAGGGTTTTCTTTTGTTATTTACTGTTTTCCCACCCGATGGAACAATAAGAGCAGAAAAGTTGAACTCTGTTGTTTCATTTCCAGATTCCACATCAATTTAAGAAGCTAAATTATTGATTTTGATCGTTGTACTTTTGACTTACATTTCCAGTGTTGATGATGTATAATGAAAAAAAACACCTTATTTTTTCTATCAATTGATGTGATGCCTTAAAGCTGACACTGTGTGTGATGAGGATGATGAGGATAATCAGGATTATGAGGATGATTCTTACGATTTCGAAGATGATGGAGATGAAGGTAAAATTTCCTTTTTTTTGTTTATTCTTTGAAAAAAAGGGATGACAAAGTGGTTCAAAGTTGATTGACGATTCTTCTACCACAAAAAAAAACATGTGGCTAGTCTGAGTCTTTATATTCCAACCAGTGACCTCTGGTCTTATTTCACCATGTTGAAGTACATCAATGCCAAACATTATTCCACTTTTTCATCCTTCATTTACTGACAGGTGCACATGTAGAACTCATGTGCAACATCAGCAGATTAGTTTTAAATGTGTGCTTAGTTGAGCTGACTGATGCCGGAGCCCTTTGAGGACACGGGTGTCCATGTAGCTTCTCCTCCGTTGTGAATAATTGCTTGGAAAACCTGCGCGTCAGTGATTGTGAGTCAACCTGTCTGCTGTCTGAGATCAATGTCTGCAGTCACCCTTCGTCTAGACAACCTGCCCGATTTAGCAGGGTCACCCACATCCAGCTGTCCGAGCGGTCTTCTGGTCTCGGTTAATGAGATCTGTTTGTCCTCGTCCCTTTGCTCACCGCCACTGGACCACAGAGCAAGCATGAGCTCAGTGTCATGAGAAGGGTGCATGTGTGTTTGTGTTGGTGTGTGTGCGTGGTGTGTTTATGTCCCAAAGCGAAATGTTTACTGCTTAGAGTATCAGATGTTGTGGTGTGCGTGTGTGTCCATGTGTGTGTCTCTTCATGCTTACTTCATATGTGTGTTCGATGATGACTTTGATGCCCTCCATTAACAGACCCTCAGGCTCATCACCATCCTCTTGCATCTTCTGTCTAAACTCATGCTGCTGCCCACTCCTGTGTGTGTTTCTTTCCTTTCATTGATGTAATCTGATCTCATCATCCGGATGGACGTCTCTTGAAAGGCCACTTACTGAGACCATGGTAACGAACAGGAACACGTGCCGGCGAAACCCAGGCCAGCTTGTTGCATGTGGATGTATGAGAGCATAAAAAAACCAACATGGCAACATAGAAACATTCTGGGAAGGATCTAAGAAAAGTTTAGCAATCAGGGAAATAATAAGATGTCCTCAAACAAGGATAGTACAAGGAAATTAATTCTGCACCATTATAGAAATATGCATAATATTTGTGCAGCTATA
>CAAKHC010013299.1:0-13358 GCA_901007825.1 Macroramphosus scolopax
AAAGATTATTAGATCTTTTATGCGACATATTGTGAGTCTAATATTCTACACACACACACACACACACACACACACACACACACACACACACACACACACACACACACACACACACACACAGAGGAAACAGATCTGAACATTTTATCGATCAAGATGAATTAATTGATTAACTGAATTCCTTTATTTGATCAGCTGATTTTAAAACTCTTCTGATTGTTTATTTCATTTATTTTAATTGTTAAAAGATAAAAAGGAATTTTAAATCTGATATTTACAGTAAATCAAACTAATTATTAACAGATGACTCACTACCATAATTATCATAAATGATAAAGTTATATTTATTTCTGTTGTTACATTCAACGTGTTTGTCTTAGAATAAGTCTGTCAGCTCACTTGTGTTCATTTATTTGATGAAGAAGATGAAGAGAAGCTGCTTGTTGGAAAATTTAAAGGTATGAAACTGTTTTTATAAAACGTGTTTCCAATGGAAACGGATCAGTTTGTGATTCCAACACAAACTGATGATTGTTACAATAATTCAGAACATAAATTCAACAGCAGTTATTTTATATTTGAAGCTCAGTTCAGGGCTCAAATCCTTCACACAGAAATCATTTAAATAAGCAGCTTTGTGTCTTTGTTCTTAACCTGAATTTGATTTATTTTTTCCCTGCAGATATTTTATAAATTGACTCTATAAATTTGCATCATTGAAGTTTTCCAGGAAAAAATCCTCGAAGTTTCGGCACGTGAAGATTCTGATGATTCAACCTGCAGCGTGTTTCTCTGCTTCTACTTATTTTATTGTAATTCTGAGAAGAAATTTCCTCTGTTCAAATCAAGTATTTCCACAGTCACACGTGTCTGACGTCGGCACATATTTCAGGTTGAATCTTGTTTAATTCTGCACGTCAGAATTGTTTTTCACAGTTTAATATTAAGTTCAGTCACAAATCAAATCTTCCTAAAGTGTTGATATAAATGTGTAATTATCAGGCGGAGCTGTTGTGTTTTATTACATTTAATTTAAATGATCTTTTAGATCTCGTGTGAGAACCGGAGAACCGGCGCGAGCAGCGGCCGCGGCTCCGCGCTCCTCCCGCGCGGCACCGGAGCGCACGTCACATTAGTTCAGGAGAACGACCGGCGCCGCGGCGGCGGGCTGGCCGCGGTATGTCGCGTTGAGTTCGGCTGGTGTTAATTCGTGGAGGCGGGAGAACCACTCGGCGTCCGTCCGGTCGCACCGGGCTGCCGGTGAACCGAGTCCGCTGCAGAGATCGGAGGAGTCGGTGTGACGGGGCCGCAGCTCCGCGCTGAGCGCTCCGGTTCGACTGGATTCGATGACCGAGGAGAAGAAGGTGCAGACACGCTTCATGTTTCCATCAATCCGAATACATTTGTTGTTACATTCGGTCCGTTTCCTGATGTCATCTCGTTTGTTCTTTAAAGTTTTGTACTTTTAGATATTTTAAAGTGAACCGTCCCGCGTGTTTTTAATCCTGTAAGTTTTTCAACTGTTTGCGTGCTGCACGCGGAGCTGACCCCCACCCCCACCCCGCCCCCCGGACCTGGAGGATGCAAACACGACTTCACCTTCACATTCCAACTGTTTCCCTGACTGTCGCCACGGAGCCGACAGATGAGAGGAGCAGCGAGCTGAGTTTTACCTTTGGGCGGCTGTGTTGGCGTCCAAAATCCCAGCGCCCTGCATCCAGGAGCGGACCGGGGTCATGCCGGTGGGGAGCGGCTCCTCCTTCATGGTCAGGGCCCCCCGGGGGAGGCTGTCCTGGATGGAGAACATCAAAGTGTCCTTCTGGGAGCTTTTGTCTTCACCAGGAGCAGAAAGAAGAAGAATAATCCTCCGAACAGACACTCAAAAAGCCAGAGGACCACCTGGATTAAGGTGGAGGAGAGAGGAGCGATGAGAAGGAGGAAGAGGGGAGGAGGTGGAGGGCTGGGGGACACTCGAGCGAGCTTCCCTGAAGTACCGGGTCCTGATCCAGAGAAGAGCACGGGATCCCTCTGGGTTTCTCCGGGTTGTTTTAGATCCCAGCTCCGGCTACAGACCGGCTCTGTGGAAGTTAAAAGAGGGCGGAGGATCTCAGAGGAGCCGCGCCGGACGAGGACGACCAGCCGGGATTCGGAGAGCCTGACGCCGGGAGAACGGAGCGGGGAGAGCCGGGATCAGAGGGAGGCGAGCAGCCGCCGATTGTGGAGAAATGAAAAGTGGGATAAAAAACAAGCCAACGCTTCAAAAAGGAGTAAAATGAAATGATTAGCAAACAAGAGGGAGGGACGGACCGTGGAAGGCGGCTGCTCCCGGGGGAAACGGGGGATTGGGCAGCGAGAAATCTCATCCCCTCCCTCCCCGGCTCTTTATGGCTCCTCTGTCCCGGCGGAGAGCTCCTTCTCCCGGGGTCCGAGGCTCGGGAGCTCCCGGGGGACCGGCGTGGATCGAAGGGGGCGTATACAAGCCCATTTTAGGACATCTCATTTGCATATTTGCCGCACCTCGGCTTGCTATTGGTCAAAAATAGTTTCGCGTCATAGTTTATTCAAAGCATGCGCCAAATAAGGGTTTCCGCGTGTTCGGCCGTGTGCGCTGTAAAAAATGACGTTTAAATTCAAGTTTGAAGTGTGTAAAACACCGCGGAGGGTTAATGAGAACCACGGTGCTAACAGACATTATCAGACAGGAAGGAGGTGAGAGATGCTTCTGTCTGATGAAATGTGCTTTGAGATCTCCTGATGTGCTGAGATGAAACATCTCCTCCCTCCAGCGCAGCTCATCACCTCGACCTGATTACAACTCGTGTTCCTGCTCGAACCCTCAAACAAGTGTCACACTGGCACATTCTGTCACTTCTCTTCTTTACTCCCGAATCCAGATTAAATGAACAGTTGACAGACAGAAGCTGCTTCATCCAAACCACCGTCAGCTGTTTCCGCACTAAAGACTCCTGCGGATACGAAGCCGAAATACTGAAGCTCATCGGGATCACAAATCTGTATTCAGCCTCACAGACTTCTTCAGATTCGGCGGGATTAGCTGGTTTCATGTGGAATAATCTCCTCTGTCACCCCGCGCTCATGTCGACTGACGAGCGGCGCACATTGGCACCAATTTGTGCTTTTTTACGCGTGGACATATGGCACACGCACACACACACACACACACACACACACTAAGAACTGTTATATGGATGTTTGAAACAAGTGTCTTTGATATCAGATTTATTAACAATAATAATAATAATAATAATAATAATAATAATAACAATCATTTATTGGAGGTATTCTTGATGTTTTCGGGGCTCTGACATCTCCAGCAGCAGAATTCTTCTAATTAAGAAAAAGCGCGAGCAGAGTGATGAAATATTTATCCTCCGTTCGCCCGCTGCCTCCTCCAGGGAGACAGACACGTCTGGAAAAGCCTGAAAAATATTTCTGTGCAAGAAGAGAAAAAGTCAATGAGCCGCTGCAAACATGTTGGTGATGAAGAAGAGGAAGATGAAGACGGTCCGGATCAGAACCAGGACGGGCCGGATGATGATGATGATGATGATGATGATGATGATGATGATGATGATGATGATGATGATGATGATGATGATGATGATGATGATTATAATAAGAAGCAGGAAATGAAAGTGCCAATAATTTAATATTGAAGAGAACAGAAGATGAAATAAATGTAAAATAATAAATCATAAAGGTTAATTATTATTATTATTATTATTATTATTATTATTATTATTATTATTATTATTATTATTATTATTATTTGTGTTATAAATTAGATGTGATGACACTTTAACATTTGTCTCATTTCATTTTATTTAAATTTGCTGTTTTCGTGATTTTAAACTCCACTTCTGTTAGGTGAACATGAAGATCCAAACAAACCGGATCAGTGTTAGAACCTTTTCACACCAATTGGACCTGGAATACCTTCTACAATAAAATGATGACCCCAGAACTGCCCGAAGAACTCCTAGAACTTACACAGAACCTCACATGGAGCAGCAGAACCCTGTAGTGGCCTCCATATAGAACCATATGAGTCCCTTCTTCTGTACACGTTGAAAATCCACAGAAACTTCTGGAGAACACACAGAACACACCCCTGAGAACATCCTCATGTGGGTCCAGGCTGTAACATCAGAATCCCTGAAGAACTCCTGAAACAACATCAACAACAACCTCTTATTTAATCACCTCTAGAACCCTGCAGGTCGCCTGGAACCCACGAAGCTTCACTAGATTGGCTCTTGAGGTTTTCCTGGAGCCTCTCCGAACCCCTAAAACCACATCCAGGTACCCTGCAGCCACTTGTAAATCAGCCAACAATTGGAATCCTCGAAAAACCCGCTTGGACCTCGTCTGTACTGGAGTTGGGCCTCTGTGGTCCCAGCTGGGCCTGTACAGGATTCTGCACAGGTTCTAATAAATAAAGCACCAGCTTTTTATTTTACTGCAGTAAAAGTGACTGTGACCCAATAACGGTTCTTTAATCTTTGCAGAATATCCACGAGGTTCCTCAGGAACAGAGTCCAATGCAGCAGGATGAGATCCGCGGACCCCCTACAGCTGTCTGGTTCTGATTCACCTGTTTTAAATTTATTTGTTTTTTTTGTATTTTTTTTACTGTATTAATTCCTCTGCTCTCACGTGTGAAACTCACTTTGTTCTGTGACACGGTTGAAGACCAACTTTAATGAGCTGCAGGTCAGTACGCAGGCACATGGCGCCCCCCGGCGGACAAATGATGGTACTGCAGGTTAGTGGTATTTTAGATAAATACTCAGTGTTGAGCATTAAAGGGAAATAAATATACAAATATCAAATAAAGACAGTTCACCAGACGTGTAGAAACATGAAGAACACGACTCACATTCTGAGTTATTATTTTGCCATTAAACATGAAAAATAAAATTGGGTTTCAAGTTCTAAAGTGTTCTAGATAAAACCACGTAAGTATGAATGCTTTATAGAATCTGATTATATACCTGTTCTTGTAACTTTGCTGGGTTATAGCGTGAATTAATTGTTTTACTTTGACTTGCAGAGCATCAAGCCTTCAGTCATAAGTTCACGTCCCACTGATGCCATTGGTCATCAGAAGTCATCATGACTCGAGACACGCCTGGAAGAATTAAACAAAATATGAGTCGACACACAAACACAATCAGCTTTTCCATCAGGTTCCACAAGAAAGTGAAAAAGCTTCTGGAAACATTTGAAGTTAACTGGAACCAAACCGGCAGGCAGCTGATTGTTCTTAACATTTATTTGATCAGTAATGAAGAGAATAATAACACACACACACACACACACACACACACACACACACACACACACACACACACACACACAAGTCTCTTGATCTTCTGATCTATAATCAAAGCTCGCTGTCTCAGTGGCTCCTGAAGCCTGCTGACTTGCTGACCTGCTGGCTGTGAGGTCACTACCCCACTTTAACCTTCAGAGGGTTCAAGATTCCCCCAACGCTTTTAATAATCTGAACGCTGCTGGGGACATCCCCCATTCATCTGCTGCTGGAGGGAGTCTGAACAAATACATGATCTATCAACTTGTCAGTCATCTTTAAGTCTTACATGCTGTAATCATGTAAAGTCCTTATGTTCTGAGAAGATGATGGCCCACTGAATCTTGTGAAATGTTGAAGAGAAACGAAAAGAGCTGCAGATGAAGAGCGCCATCTCTTGGACACAGCAGCAGGTTACATCCATATTTCACCAGTCAGATATTAAACTAACAGTTAGTATCTGTGCAGCAACTAATGACGACATTGTTAATGGAGTAAAATCAAATGTACATTATTGAAATGAATTATTGATCCTTAAAATATGTCAAAAGTCAAGAACGAACAGTTCAAAACGAAAAGGAAGACAAATGATAGAAAAGAGAACTACATTACCCAGCATCCTTCTGCGGCGCTCCAATTGGTCAGATAGGGCCGATGGGTTACGTGGCACTGCTGACTCCGCGCAGAATCAGACGAGCTCCGTCCCGGCAGGAAGATGGCGGCTCTCAGGATGCAGTCGAATCTGTCGTCACTTTTAATGATCAACGTTTTCTTCGGGTTCGGCTCTGCGTTGTATTTCCACATCGGGGAGACCGAGAAGAAATGTTTCATCGAGGAAATCCCAGACGAGACGATGATCATCGGTGAGCGCCGCCGGAAGTCAGCAGCTAATGCTAACTGCAGAGCTAGCTACCCAACCATAGCCTGTTAGCTAGTCGACTAAATAGGCTTTAAAATGTTTTTTATCTCAAATTTAAAGTTAAAGTTAAAGTAAATTGCACAAACAGTTAGAGCCAAATGTGGTTGTGTTAATGTTCTAGTACTTCCGTCCACCGTTGAGCAGAGGTCGTCAAGATAAATTAACAAATATGTTAAAGCTTCATCTTGACAAAGTGCTGCTGTTTCGTCTTTAATTGATCATCGATTATCTTTGTACTTATTTTTTATCAATTAGTTTTTGTGTAGTTTCTATAAACCCAGTTAACGTCATGAAGGTGTTGCAGTTTAATTCAACGGAAATCCTCCTGTTGATCATTTGAACACTTCCGATGTTAAACTCAATTGTTCCTAATATTTACATTATTCTAATGTTTATATTTCTGTTCAGTGAGATTCTGGATGTGATTATACAGATGTTAGTATATTTATTGTTCACTTTGAATTCATTTATTACATGAAAACATATCAAGAATGTTTCAGGTGGATTTCTATTCAGACTGACGTTTTATTTTATTCTTTTTGTTTTCATTCTGTTAATGAATCTGATGGGATTTGTTGTATAGTCTTATGACAACGTCATTTCAACTGTTTCCAGTTCTACTGGGAGCTGTTCCCAATATTTTGTCCTTCCGTTCATATGAACTAATGTTCACATGTAGATGACCTTTTCCTTGTCAATGTTTGTTCTGTCGGCAGGAAACTATCGGACTCAGCTGTACGACAAGCAGAGAGAAGAGTACCTGCCGGCCACTCAGGGTCTGGGCATGTTTGTGGAGGTCAAAGACCCGGATGACAAGGTTTGTCCTGACTGTAACCTAGGAAACAACCTCATGAGACGCGTGTCGTTGAGAGTTTTTATCGGCAGCAGACTGAGCGAGTTCGTTCTGTGTTTCCTGCAGGTGATTCTGTCCCGGCAGTACGGCTCTGAGGGTCGGTTCACCTTCACATCACACACACCTGGAGAACATCAGATCTGCCTGCACTCTAACTCCTCAAAGTTTGCCTTGTTCGCCGGCGGCATGCTGGTGAGAAGCATCACACTCCTACAACACTGCGGCCTACATTATCCACAATGCATTTCAGCCAACAACAGTTGGGTTGGATGTTGTAGATGTAGATGCTAGCAGCATGTGGGGGTTGGTTTGTGTGTGTGTCGGTGCCTGTGTCTTCTCCAGTTTCGTCTCTGTTTCATGAAGTTCCTTCGTGCAGGTCGTGAATCTGTGTGTTTGTTATCTGTGTTTGATCATGTGACAGTTTTGTGTGTGTGTGTGTGTGTGTGTGTGTGTGTGTGTGTGTGTGTGTGTGTGTGTGTGTGTGTGTGTGTGTGTGTGTGTGTGTGTGTGTGTCGTCGAGCGGCTCCACCACTCCTCACACTGTCAATCATGAAGAGCTTGTTGCAACAAATGGAACTAAATCCAGAGACAGGTAATGTGATGGAGTGACAAATCATGGGCATCGTGACTGACAAGAAGACGTCTTCATCTCCTCACCAAAACTGGAGTTTTCAAATTAAAACTTCTGTCATCACCGTGTTTGATGGGGTTTTAACACGCCAGAGTGGTGTGGATGCCAGTATTAAACAATAAATTGCCGTGTTGCTACGTAACATCATAACCACACCAACGTGTCGTAGAGATCAGTGATCGCCTCCAGTCTCCTTTCTTTCTGGTGTTGGTTTCAGTTGTTCTGTTGTGTTACTCACTGGCGAGCATGCTTCCTGTCGTTCTGCAGAGGGTTCACCTGGACATCCAGGTCGGAGAACACGCCAACAACTACGCTGAGATCGCTGCCAAAGACAAACTGACAGAGCTCCAGCTGAGAGTCCGACAGCTGGTGGAGCAAGTGGACCAGATCCAGAAGGAGCAGGACTACCAGAGGGTGAGTCTGTGGCTGCAAGTCTGTCAGCAACATTCACACAAACAACCTCGTCTGTTTGTGTCAGCTGAAGACAAACACTCAGACGAGTGTCTTCACTAACATAGGTCTCATTCAGTCATCAATGAATGAGTGAAGCTGCTGACAGACACACAAACACAGAATGTCTCGTCTTCAGTCAGAAGCAGATGTGTTGTTCAGTTACAGACCGTCTGCGAGCACAAAGCTGCTGCAGCAGCGGCAGGCTGATGAGGACAAATGGCGTTCAGGAACCAAACCGAGCTAAAACAGACCTGATTGTCACATCATGGGTTCTAAAGTCTAGAATGTTCTGGAAGGAACCTGATAATCCGAATGGGTGCTGGCGGATTATCAGCACCGGGTCCTTTTGTAAAATGTCCAGCAGGCTGGCTGCAGATAATCTATACGAACACACAGCTGACTGACAGTAGCTGGTGCAGGTCAGCTTCCTGTGTGTTAACGTCACATGCACAGACTGTCCCTTTATTAACACACACCCTGCAACCGGCAGCTTCCCCACTGCATGTCAGTAGATGTCACTCACTGCTTCTGTGTCTACATGCTGTAACCTGTGATGAAAAGTGGCTGTCAGTCATCAGTGCACCCTCTGCTGTCCGTCTCCTCTCAGTACCGTGAGGAACGTTTCCGTCAGACCAGCGAGAGCACCAACCAGCGGGTCCTCTGGTGGTCCATCGTCCAGACCCTCATCCTGGTGGCCATCGGCATCTGGCAGATGAGACATCTCAAGAGCTTCTTCGAGGCCAAGAAGCTGGTGTAACTTTTTGTCTGGGAGTTTGTGTGTTTGGTTGTGTATGTGTGTGTGCGTGTGTGGTAAGTCTACTGACTGATGCAGTACTGAGCAGCGGCGAGGGCGATCTCTGCTGTTGGACAAACTGCAGCCTGCAGAGGAAACCAGCTGCACGGTTGCACTTGAGATGATTGTTGATGTTGTTATTGTTGAAGAGCTCCACGACTCTCCGGGAGGACGTGACGCTCTATTTATTACAGAGATGCTTCAGCGCTTTGATTCTGACTGAGTTCTGACATCGTACGTCGTCACTAACCCAGCAGGCAGATATCATCATGAACTGAAAACTACTTTTACTGACTTGTCCTTTACTGCCAGTCGGTGTTAGTGGCCAGTACAATGAATGAATGTTTCTATTCACCTGCAGCAGAGCTGATGAACTGATCTCATGTTTGATGTAAGAACGAGCAGCTGTGACTTCAATCCATTTTCTCTCAAGCCACCTGAAAAATGTAACAATAAAAAACATCAAGAAAAGCAGCAAATCTTGACATTAGAGACCTTTGAACTGTGAAATGTTCATTTTGTCTTGAAGAGTTTTATGATGGAACTCAGATCTTCTGTTGAGAACAAAACTTAGATCCTCTTATGAGACCTGAGGAGGTCAACTAACAAGAAGTCACGTGATGAAGAATAAACTAGTGAAGACGGATTCAAAGGTTTCATTAATCTTACTGGTTCTCAGTGACGTGATTGATTGTTGCAGGTCGACTTCGCTGTGCGTCCGTTGGATTGTTTAGTTAGTGGTCGACCACAAGCGCTCGTCATCGCGTCCCTGCTGCTGCGAACTCTTCTGACTTCAACACAAACGATGAAACACTACAGAAGAAAATCTCCAGCAGGAGACCTCACTGGACGAGCTCTTTACAGGGTTCTTCCACAGATTCTCTTCAGATACAGAACAAACCTTTTGGCTTTGTGCCCCGCCTGTCTGAATGTTTGGAAGTCAACAACATCAATATCTCTTTCTGTTTGTTGCATCTCTGCCGCAGACATCCTTCATCCCTCCATTAGTTGTCACGTAAACAATCGATGAACATTCAACCTCCATGACCAGTTTGAGAAACGAGTTGTAAAATGTTCCAAAAGGTCTGAAGCTCCGTGAAAAGAACCAAGAGTGAGATCTTTGGAAAAAGACAAGTGGCAGTTTATTCTTTTGTGTTTTTCTTTCTTCCTTTATCGAGACTATCTTTTTCTCCTCTGCTGGTTGGTGAACTTTGTTTTTGATTTCACAAATATTAGAACTTGAATCAGTTTAGGGGCTTGAATTTTTTTTCCTGAGATATTCTGTCCATGTGAAAACAGTTGCACTTGAAATAAAGTTTTGTCCCATTTGTTTAACTGAGTCAGTGAATGTTTGAACTTGTTGCAGTCTGGTAGGTTCTCATGGAAAGATGAAATGTAAGGGACATTTTGAGGCAGGTTTGGGCAAGCGTTGGAAACAAGTGAACAAGGTATCAGTCACCAGTCTAGCTGTGGCCGCACCAGAGGGGTTCATACTCAGAGAACAGTCTAACCAAGTTTTCAAAGGGCAAGAAGGAAGACATCTTTGTATATCTGCAGCATACATATTCAATAATATCGAATATGAAATAATATCAGTCACATCTTCACCTACTATATTGTTGGAGTATTTATGAAATCGTTCCCGACAGGGTTAATGTTCCCGTTTTAAATAAAAGGGTAGGAATCTTTCTACTACTGGCCATCGTTCCCACGCGGACTCGTATTCGAGAGACACATCATTACATCGGCTTCTGTTGTATGATTTCCGGTGTGAAGCGATCGGAGATTATTCTACCGGCTGGTTGTTGTGTCATCGAACTTGTCAGAAGTCTGTCGGCAGAAGTGTAACGTGAGAAGAGAAGACGGAACATTTGAAGTTCATGGCCAACGCTAGCTTGTAACACCTGAAGTCAACGCTAGCTCGTAACACCTGAAGTCAACGCTAGCTCGTAACACCTGAAGCTAACGCTAGCTCGTAACATTACATGCTACGTGTACAGCACCGCGAAGGACTCAGGACAAAACCGGTTAGGAACCTGGATTGTTGTTGTTTTAAATATGGATTTCTACAGGATAACCTTCCGGCCTGTCGAGCAAATGTTTCCTAACTGCAAAACCAAACTTCCGGAGATTTTTTAAGGAGTTAGCATGAAAGAGTGAGACGCGATTGAAGGGAAGACGATGGAGTGAAACATCACCGGAATTCACGGTTTCATCTGCAGCCTTTCTGTCTGTTTTCGCGTGTTCGCCTCCCAGTGAGTCTGTAGAGATGATGTATTCATCGAGAAGGAAGCCCGTCCTCTACTTTAAAGAGGAGAGAAGGTAAGACGGTTCATGAAGGTCTGAAGTTAATTAACAGTCAAGAAATACAATAAGTGACACAATTTGTTGACCTTTCAAGAAGTCACAAATCAACAATTGATCACCTGGAAGAGAGAAAGAAGTGAGTAGAAAGTTCTGCCTGATTTCGACTTCCAGCTGCTCCCAAACTGTATTTGTTTTGACTCCAACTACCAATTAACAATATTATTGTTAAATCTGCAGAAAATTGTCAATCTCCTTTAGGAAATGTTTGACCAACTGTCTGAAACGAAGATATTAAGTTCATTATCACGTTAACCATAATGAACGCTGGATACTACATTTCCCATGATGCACCTGTGTACTGGCTTCCTCAGGGGCGTCCCTGGCCGCTACACAGCCACGTCTTCTTAATTCTCCTCCACTGTAACTGAGTAGACTGCTGCTGTTAATAGACACAGAATGCTTGTAGTGTTGTGATCATACTCCGTCTGGGAGCCTCGCTTGTCGACTGCTTGTTGTTGTTGTGATCTGTGTGATTTCATCCTGCATGAGAAGATTCATTATTGACATGAAGATGTAATGATGAGTGAAATATTTAGTTCTAATTATTGTTACTATTTTAATTTCCTATGTTCAGTAATCAAACTCAGTCATATTCTTAACATTATATGTTTATTTTAACTGCAGTGTCTCCACTCAGTGAATATGGATCATTTAAAGGGCCAGTTTGTGAGATCTAGCGACATCCAGTGGTTAAGCTGCAGATCGCACACACTTCTCAGCCCCTCCCCTTAAAGAAACTATGATTCCACATTTTTTAAAGGTCTCATACTCAAAATTGTTAAAGTTGACTTACAGTTGATTGTTGGTGGAGGTGAAGCTTCAGTGTAGATTCAACACAAGTATAAATCCAACCTCTTCTTCAGTGTCACATAAACCTTATTGACCTGGCTGGGATTAGCACTTTAAGTGCTTCAACACGGTAAGGGAAGAGTCCGGATGCAACATGGCGGCTCTGTGGATAAAGGCCCGTCCCCTCTGATGTAAAGAGCTCAATCTAAACCAATGAAAACTTTGTGATGAATATTTAATTACACCCATCTCCTTTACTGTCTGAAGTTCTTGTCTGAACGCTGTCGTCTCTTCGTCCTTGTTGGCAGGCTCCTGTCAGGTAACTGTACCGTATACAAGCTCTTCGGACTCTGCTTACTTCTGGTGCTCGTCTCGCTGCTCTGGCTGCAGCTCAGCTGTTCAGGTGAAATGTCCGCCTCGATGCCAGAGGAGAGACGCCTCCCGCAGCAGCCGCCGCCCTGCCAGTCAGAGAGTCTGGCCTCTGCGGCGGACGACCCTTCTTGGGGCCCTCACAAACTGGCCATCATCGTCCCCTTCAGGGAGCGTTTCGAAGAGCTGCTGGTGTTCGTTCCCTTCATGCACACATTCCTCAACAAGAAGAAGATCCGCCACAAGATCCTCATCATCAACCAGGTGGATCACTTCAGGTGAGCTTCCAGCACAGAAGAAGAAAACACTCCTTTTCACTTCATAATTGCTCTGCAACCTGTGATTATTGTTCCTGATCAATTAATCCGGTAAATATATTTCTGTTGATCAACTTTAAATGTCAGAGAAAAGTCAAAGATGATCGTCACAATCATATGCTTCATCAAGTTTGTGTTGTCCCGTCAACAGTCCGATCCCGGTCAGGGGATCAGGTGGTGATCAGGGGATCAGGTGGTGATCAGGGGATCAGGTGGTGGTCAGGGGATCAGGTGGTGGTCAGGGGATCAGGTGGTGATCAGGGGATCAGGTGGTGATCAGGGGATCAGGTGGTGATCAGGGGATCAGGTGGTGATCAGGGGATCAGGTGGTGGTCAGAGATCAGGTGGTGATCAGGTGGTGATCAGGGGATCAGGTGGTGGTGGTGGTGGTGGTCAGGGGATCAGGTGGTGATCAGGTGTTACTGATGTAAATGTGAGAAGATCAGCAGCTCCTTGGTTCAACAGCCTCAACTGGAACCACAGAATGTTTAGTGCTTATTGTGGTCCTGGTCCTGATTCCAGGTCTAATCCTGGT
>CAAKHC010013300.1:0-20923 GCA_901007825.1 Macroramphosus scolopax
CTCTCTGCCCCTTCCCCCCCCCCCCCCCCACCCCTCCCCTCATCCATCTCACCCCTCCTCTGCCTTGGCCCTGTTTGCTTTGAATTGGAGGAGCAAGAAATCAATACAAAAGAGACCGGCAAACCTCCAGACATTTTTTTTGTTTTGACAATGAAGTACTGTTAAGCAATTCAATTCAGAAGTGCTAATCAACCAAGCTGAACATTTGGCTCAGATGCTTCATGGGAAAAGCAGCAATTACAATATCCCTGGGTGATTACTGCCAGGTTTTGGGTGAAACTTGGTCTGAACTGTCTGCTGCTGTCATTTTCTAAATACTGAAGTGATGTATGAAAGTTTACAAACCCTAGTTTAAATACTAAATCTAAACCACTGACAGCCTGCTAGCTGCTCTGGCTACTCCAGTAGATGTCCCAGACAAGTGTCTCCAAACAGATGAGACCTTGCACAGTTCAGAACCGAGTAGAAGTTGGAGGCAGCTGAATTTTACTTATGGATGCAAGCAGCTAATCGCAGGCTCAATCAAGGAGGAAAAAAGTCGGCCTCCATCCTCATCTACTGTGACTGAAACGGAAGAAGATAGTGAGGAGAGCAGTCAGTAGGGCAGTGATGACAACAGCTTGTAGGATAACCAGGCATCGTTGAAAGATGCTGCTGCATTGAGAAGTAAACCAAGAGTTCACACCTGGCTCCTCTTCTCAAAGTCCAGTAGGACGGCCGAGCAGGTAGCTAATGTCTGTGGACGAGCAGACGGGGCAGAGGTTACCGAGAGGACACGGCATCGATATTGAAAGAGAATAATCAGAGAGAGAAGAGCAGATGAGAGTCTTGAGGGGAAGATGAGACTTGTTTGTTGCAGGATGCAAAAAAAACCGAGTCATTATACAACCATTTCTGACTTCACACAAACACTTTATATAGACTGCCGGCATTATGTTCCAATTAAACACAGTAGAAAAAGTCTGGCGTTTCAAACTCTGCGGAGAAATCTGCATATCGCCTTTCAGGAAAAAAAAAACAAAGGGAAAAATTAAAATATATTATCATCTTTTAAAAATCCTTTAAAAATAAACAAGAGCAAACACAAACAAAACACAACAAAAAAGCCCCACTCTGTCTCTTTCACTTTATATCTCTCCGTCTATCTCCCTCTCTCTTTCTCGGCTGGGTGACTCTCTGAGGAGGAGAAAGCTGAGAGAAGTCATTTGCATATAAACTGTGAGAGGCAGGGATTGTCATCGGCGGCACATTAGATGCAAGGAGCGCGAAGGGAGAGGATTTTCATGTGCAAATTTCAGCCTCGCTACTCCGTGCATTATTATTTCATCAGCGCCAAAAGAAGGAAACCCCTCCGATCCCAAAACCCCGCCATCATCCCCACGGACACTTCAAGATTCAGACCAAATCCCCCCGCCGCGCCGCTTCCCCAGAAGGCCGCACTACTGAGTGACTGTTTACACCGGGGCCTGTGAAGCGGGAGGAGTCAATCCGCCTGCGAGACGGGCGAGAGATCAGATGAGAGGAAACAGCGGGAAGAGGGAACAGATATACACCAGTTGTGACCAGCAATATTGGTGTTCCTTGCATTAATTGCTTGTAAACTGCCAGGCTGCAGGCTTGCTGGCTTTCAAGTTTAAAAAGGAGATTACAGCCAATTAGCAGGGCCTCTGAAAACCTCTTACTGCCTGGGGAATAGCGGCTGATCCCTAATGTGGGACAGCTGTGAGCAACAAAGGAACAGTCGCAGTCCTGCTTTGGAAAAACACACACACTTGCAACGGAGCACTTTCAAAACACACACATATTCCACGCACTCACATAATCTCACATGCAAACAAAAAAAAAAAAAACCTCCTCTCCCCTCATTGATAGCAATAGCTGCAAAGAAGTGCTATTACAACATGAAAAATGAATGAGTTCATACATGCAGCGATTCAAACAGACACAAACGTGCGAAGAGTATGCAAACGTTCCCAAAGTGACAAAACGGGAACAGACAGGGAGGTAAATATGTTTTAAAAGGTGACGGGGAATACGTTTGTGGGTTGGGAAACGCATTTCATCCCTTTAAATCAATTTGTCAGGTTCTTCTCGGAGCCGCGTTACCAAAAGAGCCGAGTGTTTCCCTGTAAACTGCCATCTTTAATTTCTTTGTCTGACGTGCTCCACTGTACCACGACACACCAGAGACAGAGAGCGTGAGGTGAGCAAAAGGTTCAAAGCCCAGATGGGAGCAGCGCCTGTGTACCCCTGAATACCGTGGATTACCTCATTCACTCTCATGTCAAACAGAAGGCAAAAAGAGGAGGAACACAAGTCGAAAGATCTCCACAAGCTCCGTAATCTACGACGACTTACGCCGAGACCCGCGACTCCCACATTACGAGTCTCTCTCTCTCTATGATTTCCGTCTTCCTCTTTATCTTTTCTCCTCCTGTGTTTCATTCGACTCTGTCTGTTTTCTGTCTGTGTACCTTTCTGTCATGTTCGCCGCGCACCTGCACAACACCCCACCCCGCCGCCCCGCCGCCTTCCTCCTGCTCCTCCATCCCCACGCACACATTAGCAGAAACATCTGTCTTCCGCTTAAAAACGAGACACAGATCCTCTGTTTGTGCTCAACAGTTTCCCCATGTAAAACAGCTTCTAAGTGAGCAGTTTAATAGTTCCAGATATTTGTTTCTGCTCACCAGCGGAACCTGTTCGACGTTCACAAACACCACTTGGAGGATTGTTCTCCAGTGTTCTGTCGATTGAAATCATATATTATAATAAAACACAGACACCCGTCAGAGATAAACATCTGGATGGTTTTACTCCAAAAGTAAAGGTGGAAATAATTACCACTTGTGACCATATTGCCAAAATCGCCGCCCACATCTGTACTGGGCCTCATCAGATTAACATATCTACGCAGCCTTCTGTTGTTTTATGAAAACAAAGGCGTCTTTAATAATTGATCAGTTCAGGACAAATACATGTTTGAACAGTGATGCCAGTGAACTGAGTAAACATTAGAATCATTACTGCAACATCCTCTTCAGTAATCAAACATATAGATCCAGGATCAGTCAGTTTGCATCCTGCACATCATACCAGTAACTAACTATATTTAATTGCCTGAACTTAACACAACTTTAGAGGGATCTTTATGAAGCTAGCAGATAGCAGAATTAATCCAGACTATACAACCACGTAATTATCAACCAACCTATGAAATTATTGGTAGACATCATCCCAGCATTGACTGCTATCTGGGGTCCGTCTTCTCAAACCCCTCCTTGTTCCTCAAGATGTGAAAGTGAGTCACTGCCGGCCTTGAATATTATTAATTATATTCTATATACACAATATTACTTTTAGTAGTCAGTATAAAGGGTGCGGTTTGATAAAGACCCCCACCTTTCTAGTAATATGCTGCCCCCTGTTGGTTTGGAGTGTGAAATATGAAGCAAAAGCTTGTTTGGATCACCTACAAATTGTACCTTTAAGTGGCAGATGAAAACATGAACTGCTACTAATGCAGGTTTGTTTGGAAGACAAGGAAACAAATCTATAATCAAAAAATGACTTGCATTTTGGAAGAATTGTAAATGCAGCATAGATTTTGTCACACTCAGGTCAGTCATGCATCATCTTTTGATTTTTGTTTGTTTTGAGTCTATTTATCTGCTTTATCTTGCAGTATACAAATATGTTTTTAGGGGATGAAATTTGACAGGTGACTATAAATAATGTTGTAGGTCTACACCTTTTTATAGAAACACAAATTATTGTGACAAGCAGTAGATTTTGCACATTTCAGTTATGTATTTTTCCCAACATTACATGCCAATCATTTCCTAGCAGACATCCCATCCTCTCACTGTGCTTAGGGGAGTATTTGTTTACCGTGACCCTCTCAGGAAAGTCAACAGCTGCCTCCAGTCGGGCTTAACAGCGACATCACCATCCTTCAATATGATGGGTTTCACCTTTTAATGCATCACAGTTAACCACATCCTAATCAGAACTAATGACTTGCTCATTTAAGATCTCTACGGCGCTCTAATTGGTATTCCGGACTGCAAGCGGGGAAACACCGCATGGAGGTCAGGAATTGAAAAAAAAAAAAAATAAATAAATAGAAACCTGCTAAAACAGCACAAGACTGACCAGAAACGCTGCTAACCTTATCAAACTGCATTTTTAATTAGAAGATCAATATTCAAGGCAATGGATTTACCACAGTTTATATATCCATCAAGGATCATAAATTCTTAATGCCTTAAAAATATCAGAAACCCCAACACTCGCAAATTTTTTATTCCCCAAGTTTGTGGCAATCTGGCAAATTAGATATGATTAATTATAAATTGAACCATTACAGCACGCTTCAGAAGCTCACGTTCACAAATTGCATCCACAACTGGGGTTGAACATGAACTTGCTCTCCTGGTATTTCTGCAGCTCGTGTGCAGAGTTGCCACGTCTGATTCGCATGCAGGATCCATCCTGCACCCTGTAGTTTCATTTAAATCAAACGACTCACATAGACTGAGAATCATAGGATGCTCAGGATGTCTGATCACCCCACACACACACACACACACGCACACACACAACACACAACACACTCAGGCTCAGGTTCACCCAGCCTCTAATAATCTCAGCCACTCCTGAAATTGTCATCAATGCAGAGGAACATGCAACAGCAATACATCCTGCTGTTTTCTTAGCTAAAAATCACAGTGAATCCAGGTTAAGTGCTTCAACAATCCTCCACGTTGGAGCGTTCAGGGAAGCTGCGGACACAAATGGAAGCTTTGACAGTCACACCGCATTAGTGCAGTAAGTGTAAAAAGGCGTTTCTGGGACTTGTTTCCTAAAAATACTCGTACACCACTGGAAGACGGGGCCTCTCTCAGGAGCCTGATTTGAAGCCCTGCAGCCTGAACACAAGGCAAGCAAAGGCAGAAATAAATAAATAAAAATAAACGTGCCCCCAAACCGCTCTTATTACAGACAAAACCCGGCAAACTGTGGAAAACAATAGTTAATTCAACACAGAGCCGAGCAGGACGGAGAGCGATGGCATCTTGGGGCAGAGGGCTGCAGGGCTGGGTGGGGGCAGCCCGGGCAGAGGTGGGAAGGGGGTGCTCTAATGGGCTCGGGGAGGCTGGCGAGCCCTGCTGGAGGCCCACTGGAGGCCCTAGCCTGTGGTCTTGCCTTGGGCAGGCCTGCTATAGCAGCAGTCAGGTGGGCTGACAGACTGAGGGAGAGGAGGCCCTCCCCATGTGGCCTGCCATCAACCCCCCCAGCTCCTCCCTCAGCACAGATGTTCGGGGTTTTGGGAGCAACAAGCTGTGCTGCAGCAAACAAAGACGGGGATTCAACACTGCCAAGTCACACCTGAGAGATGTGTTTCACTGGATCGGTCTAATTGAGTCAATCTGCGGCAGTTTTTAATTCAGCCTCGAGCATGTGTCGACATCGCTGCTCTGAGATTAAAAGTTAAACGCTCATGCAACATGTAGAGGACTCAAGTACGAGGTTTATTAATTAATGGTCATTTACAGCAATTAATTAAATATCAACACAAGCCCTCAGCGTCCGCACGTATTAGTGCAAAGTTTGTTTTTGTTCCATGTGCCAAACAGAGAAGAAAGAGCAGACATCAGTGTGATTCAGTGCATCAACACAGTCCGGTCGCTCCTCTCAGGTGTGTTATGGACGTGTGCTCTGTGTTTATACACTCGACCTTTAACCCCTCAGCTCCCCGAAGTCCCATTCATATATCCCACCGTAGGAGGTAAAGATCAGGGCAGCCAGGCCTGGACTTTCCCCTCCTGACCGGTGAGGCGTGTGAAGCTGCTGACATGACTCTCAGCATGGGAAAACTGCAGCTTTATCACCGCTGCTCAAACATTCATCACACAGCCTGTCCTGCGGTGTGTTTCCAAAGGGAGACAATAGCGCCTCCATCAACTCGTATCTGAAGCAGCCGGTTTAGGAAGAGGTGGCAGAGAGGCAACTTCATAGTTTTTGGGGGCCCTGGGTCGATGAGGAGGAGAGGAGAGGAGGGACAGAAGAGGAAGAGCTGCACTCTTTAGTCAGTAGGGAGGTCGTTATCGGGCCATGTTTACACCGGCAAAGAGCTCACCGACGTGTGCTGCTGTTTTAACGTTTTGAATATTGTACTTCAGCCACCGTTTCTCTGTGTATGCAAGAGTGTGTTCATGTGTATGTGCAGTTATTCCAAACATCCGCCGAGGGAAGACATAAAAAGATATTATTGTCTGCGTGAAGAGGTCAAGGTCGGTGTTTCTCCAGTGATTATCAATATCTTTGCCCAAACAGCGGACCGCTCTGAGAGTTCAGTCCTCTGCAATGTAGAAAGGTGAATTTGACAAAATGTAGTCGACACCAGAATTTAATAGGTTCTTCCAAGGCCAAAGCTCCGCGCCATCAGCCTGTTGTTTCTTGTGTTATCCTGCTGACAGACAGACCGACAAACGACACATTGAATATAGTATTTGTTGCTAAAATCGCCTGGTGGAGTTTGTTTATTCCTGCTGACAACAAACAACACAACACAACACAACAATGTGTTATCTCATCATTGACTTCAGCTGATCGGACACACAGATTAAGCGTCATTTTAATTTCGAATTAGTCGCCCAATGATTCTTTTGTGCGACCTGAGTTACCATTCAAACACTCGACCATCTGCCATCAGATGGATTTCTATCCATGTTTGCACAGTGTTTCTTTAAGTTAGTTGTTTTAATCCCACTGTGGGAACTAAGTATGAGCACCGACATTGTGATTGTGCAGGCAGATTAAAACATGCAGCGTGAATTGCGTCGACATACAACATTAATAACCCACAACCAGCCTACAGATCAGTATTTTGGTTTGTTTCTGCACCATGTGGGCATTAAAAGACAACGTTTCAATCAACAAGGACGACGCGGAACAGCAAACGTGTGGTTGTGTGTCTTGGCGGCGGAGATGTTTACAGACCTGTTGTGAATCTCTCGTATCTACAGACCAGTTAACCCATATTTCATAAACACACGGTGCGACTGGAAATAGCAAAACAAAGTCAAACTACGCCGTATCGCCGGTGTCAAGCGAAGTACGATAGCAGATTTGAATTGGAAATCCGGCAAAGCGACGATAACAACCTCGTGCACTCGCTCGGAAGGCAAGAAGAGGGTTAAATGAACAAAGCCTTGAAAAAGAGTCCAATTCTCCAGCTCCTGCCACGATCCTCGCAGTTACCCCCACAAAGTACACAAGAAAAAAGAAAATAGCATCATGCATATCATTCATTAGCAGCAAATAAAAGAAATTCTCTCTAATAGTGCCCCCGAATCCCCGAGCTCCCTGCACCATGGAGCGGGGAACTAAAGAAATGGGGGAGAGAGATGCGAAAGGAAGCCGTCTCCCTCAAGTGCTTGTTAGGCCCAAATTATTATGGCGATGAATAATTTTAAAAATAAATAAGAAAATAAATAAATAAAAAAAAAAAGAAACATTTATAGATCTAAGTATTATCAGAGGAGCCGCGGGTCTGTTGCCAAGCTCTCTGGGCCCGTTTGAAATCCGCCTTTGTTTTTCACTTTGATCTTTAACTGCTAACCTATCCATCGCTTCACCTGATCCCCTGTTAGCGCTGCTTCACCCACTTCCTCCCTTTAAACTTTTTTTTTTTCCCCGCACGAGGCGCAGCACTGCCCGCACTAAGTGGTAATAATAATCACATCATCATCATCCTCCTCATCGTCATTAACTTTCTGTTCTTTCCCAACAATAATTAACATACTGCACAGGGAGCAAGATTAGGCGGAGAGATGCAGCAGTAAATGAGGGAATACGGAGGGAACGCAGGGGAGGAGGCCATGTTGGAGGAAGAAAGAGAGCAAGCTGCGACCAACTCCTCTTCTGTTGCCTCCTCGCTTCTCATCAGGATTCCTCTGATTCACTTTCCTTGCCTCCCCATTTGTTTCATCTCATTTCATTTTCTCTCCTCCTCTCATCTTCTTCTATCTTCCCTTCTCATCTTTGCTGTTTTAACTCCTTTACTATTACCCTGTCTCCTCCTCCCTTGTTTCCTTCATCTCATTTTGGCTCTTCTCTTCCTGTTTCTTCCTTCTCTTTCCTTTCCTCTCATCTCATGTTGTGCCCTCCTCTACTCTCCCTTGCTTTCCCCACTCTCATCCTTTTGCCTCCTCCACTGATACCTCATATCTTCTCTCCTTCCTCTCATTTAACTTTCTCATCTTTTTCATCTCCATTAGATATTTTTGTTTATCATCCCTTCTCTCATCCCCGTTAGTTTTCTCTCATCATCTTTTGTTTCCCCTTTTGCTCAACTCCTCTGTTGTCTTCTCTTCTTTTCAGCTCCTCTTCCCCTTTTCTCCGTTTCCCTGTTTTCCCTCTCATCTACTCTCCTTATCTTCTTCCCATCTTCCTCCTGAGGTTTCTGCCTTCCAGTGTAGGGGCATCCCACCCCTGCTCTGTTCCCAGCCTCTGGTTGATATTGTAATGAGACTCATCCCCAACATCCCTTCCTCCCTGTACTCTGCGCCCTCCCTCCTCCCCCCACTTCCATATTTCCTGGTTCCCTCCCTCACCCCCTCCGCCCCCCACTGCTCCCCGAGCCCCCGAGTGGCTCGCTCGATTCTGTTTCATCACACATCAAACAGGCCTGACGCTCTCCACACAGGCAGGACCAAGGGACCACAACATCTGCACAGGGAGGCATGCGGGGGTATGTGTGTTTGGGTATAGGGGGAACTCCGGCCTCTGAGGGGGGAGGGAGGACACGGCGTGCGATGAGCAGATGTCACCGGGACCTGAACAGCAGGCTGAGGGGACGCCGCGGGGAAAGAGAGATGGAGCAAGGGACCCACCCCTGCAGCCCAGCGTGGAGGGGGGGGAGAGGAGGTGAACCCGAGTCTCTCCAAACACTCAACCTCTGCCCGCCTCTCCTCACCTTGCAGCCCAGCTCTCCCTCATGCTCCCAGTTTTGACAGTACAACGAGATAATTAGTCACCTCAGCGCTAATAACCTAATCATTACCTGTCTGCGTGTTTTCTTTCAATTTGAAAATCTGTGTCCTCCACCGGCTCCCCCGAGTCCTGACGTGGAGGTGGAGGGGCAGGGGAGACGTTCAATTACCTTTGTCTGGTTAGTCCCTGTGGCATAGAGAGAGCCACGGCTCTGATCCAGACCAAAGCACAGACCTTTTTTAATGGAGACAGAGACTCTGCTCTTTGGAGAGGGTCAACATTGCTCTCACATCCATTAACACCAGAGCTATTTCATCAGTGCGTCGCTCTGGCAGGCGGGAGCGGTGGAGGGACTGTGATCAGCCTCCGCCGAGCACAGACGCTGACATTTCCCCAGTTAGTGAAAGTGGCAATCGGGAGCTTCCGCTGTCAATGAGTCATCAAAGGGCTTGTTTGAGAACAGCTGTTGACGTCAGTGCACTGCCACAAGCATTAACCCTCGTTGAGATGTGTAGATTTTTTTTTTTTTTCCCCGATTTGCTGATGATCCTTTTCATCTGCATGGGCAACGTGAGAATCTCAAAGGTTACGTTCTCCCGTCTCCGTCATTAAAAGGGATGGTCAGAGTGCTTCCTGCCTAAATATTCACAAGGACTTTAGATGCCTGTGCAATGTTAACATACTGATAATGACTTGATCAACGTTCATCTGCATCCGGTGTCAAGTCAACCTGATAGGAATATAATCAGGTAAAGTCATCAGGACTCGATGAATACCTTTAACTTTTCTCCTAATTGAAAGAAAATCTTAATTAGTGTGATTCTGGTGGTGAATGCAATTTGCTTCCATACTAAAAATGTGCTCTGGAAAATAAAATGTTATGTCATTTTAATGGATTGTGTAAGAGTTTTTAAACAGTCCGTTGAAAATCTGCACCGTTTTCCCGCTGATTTTTAAACTCCAGGAAGCAACCGCGTCTTTTTTTCCCTATATTAACATCCTCCATATCTCCACAGACGACATGTTCCTCAGCAGCAGAGGAAAACTGCTCGTCTTCGCCACGAAACCACCCTCATAATCTAGTCTCGTGTTTTTTTTGGTTCGGTGGAGTTTCGGATCCCCCGCTGCGCTCGCCTGTGACAGCTGTCGTGTCATCATCTTTATTATTCAGATTTCTCGGAGCTAAACAGCTGTTTTGCATGTCAGATTGAATCAAGACTTTGTCCTGACTCCTGACACTCAGGTGACGGATGGAACGACTCCGGTCTTGAATTACGGCACAGCGAGAAACGGATAATAGTTGTTGCTGAGAACTAACTGATGTAATCCACAGTGTGCCGATGAAGAACAGCAACAGCTTCTACTTTTTAAGTGTGCTATGGGGGTTGTTAGTGTAGATTCCTCTGATAGTGTACAACCCGTACTTGTATATAAATTAAATTTCACAATGAATAAAACATCCAGACTTCATGCGCTGGGGTTTTTAACAACAGAGACAGGCGTCAAAGCAGGGAGAGAGGAAATTAATGGCTGCAGCCAGTAACAATATTTCTCCTCTGCAAACGGATCTCACTGACAAGTGCATGGTCGGCAGAAGACTTTATTAGACGAGCTGAATGCATTGCTTTAGCTTGACGGCGTAGCCGCTGTACTTTATCACGGCGCGGGTAATGAGAGATAACTTCCCAGCATCTGCAGGAAGCGAGTCCAACGCCGCAGCCCCCCATGCATTTTTTATCAGCCACAATTACTCAGAGCTTGTTGGTATTTCCCATTCGTTTCATTTGGGGAACATTTGCATCAGATAACCAGAGGCCCGCTGCAGGGCTAACTGAGCCGAGCTGCAGTGAATTATAGGTTTCCAACTGTCTGACAACGTATCGGAGGATCTGCTGATGGCCAGAGCGCAGCGCTGGAGGTCAGCTGGTTCCGTTTGACGTTGGATCCAGTGGATCACTATGTCACCACTATGGGTAAAACTTGATGCAAACTCGTCGCACAAACAAAGAAAAGGAAGTTTAACAATGGATCAAGGATGTACTGACATTGCAGTACTCCATAGAATATATATTTCCACCCAAAAGTTTTTTATTGGTCGTAATATTCCCAGACTTACTTACAAAAATCATCAATTAGTCCATCACTATTTGTTTTTCCAATGCAGCAGAATATTCATAATGCATATAACACAGTGGCTCCCGACCCTGTAAAGAGGTCATGAATAACAAGTACTGAGATGAATCAATCCTTGCTGTGTTTCTTCTGCATAACTGGGCAGTTTAACTTGGTTCAGGACTCTGAAACAGCATATATGAGATAGAACTACGGTTAATATAAACAGTTATAAGTGGGTGCAAATAGGCGTTGCTTAACTTTGAGGGTACCAGACATTAATGGTGAGAAACGACTGTCACAGAGTGAGTACAGAGCGATGCGCTGTGTGGCGCCGCGAGGCGTGTTTCCACGCGGCGCTGCACGTACTCTCGTCAACCTTAATTAGTAGAAGTTCCGCTCAATTAATGCTGCAGACTTGAGGCGGAGATGAAGGGCTGCATATCAATATCTCCGTGACAGAGCGGAGCTGATTGACGGACAGACTTCCACCTTGATCAGGCGTCGGAGAGCAGGGTGGGAGCTTCCTGCTGTCTCAGATTTGTTTCAATTGACAGGTGCTGAGAGATGTTCGGGGGTCCTGACGGAGCTCCGCGCCGTTTATGCAGATTAACACGTCAAAAGTACAAATGAATAAATAAACTGGTAAGCACAAATCAGGCATTTAGCCTGAGGGGATGCCATCATTAGTAGATTAAACAAAGTGACTAATCACAAAAACAATCCGCTACAGAAGCAGAGGAAGTCAAAAGACGCCAAAGCTTGGGGGTAAGAAGCTAAGTTATCTTAATTATTCAGCTATGGGCAAACAAAGGAATGAATTTATAATCAACATAACAGTGACAGATAATATTCTTAACAGATAGTGATAAAAATTTACCTAATGTTTATTATTGTGCCGAGAGGGATTTCGTTCAGAGTGTTTCCACAATATTTACAATATCGGAGTCTTTTGGGAGAACCGCATGCTTACGAACCACCAATGAGCCCTGAGGACCGGATCACAAGCACGGCATTAATTCCCAGAAGAGCCAGTCGGCGTGGTTACCTGGGGTAGAGGCCCCGTGGGAATCCTTTGGGTCAGTCTGGAGAAGAAGGTGGGATAACAGATAACGAACAAACGGGACCCACGCAGGGTGTTTTGACACTAAAAAGAAAATCCCACTTCCTTTGAAACCCAAATGAGCTGACGCGAGGTCTTTCCAGACACACACACCCATGCCACTGCCCATGAATCAAACTCCTCAGATGTTTGACTTTGAAACAGAAACAGTCTTAGTGTGTTTTTTTCCTCCACTTTCGCTCTAACCTCAGCTTGAACTTCCTTCATGCCTGGACACAACTCAGCTGTAAACACATCACTTCTCTTAAATTGGCCTAACAGCACCCGTTGTTTCCAGACTTTCCTCCGCGCGCCGCAGACACCAGCCTCCTCTGACCTTCACACCAAGCCATGGCCCCAACCTCAGCTATTGATTTTCCTAGTTATCTGTTTACTCCTCGTCTGCACACTTTCCCAGCTGCTTGGAGAGCATCGTTTGCCCCGAGGCGATCAGCAGGGCTCAGCTTGTTCCAGTCTTTGATCATCGTTCAGCCAGCGGATTAACATATGCACACTCTCTTCCTCCCTTTTGTCGCTGAGCTTGATAATAAATCTACGGCCTTCCTCTATCTCTCTCTCTCTCTCTCCAACACGGGAAGAGCCATGAATCAATCACCCCGCTTTACGCCTCGTGTCCGACATGGATGCAAATCACTGAAGGATCTGTGGGTAAAGCTCTGCTTATTAAAACCCGATGCCTGACTCATTACAACCTGCTCCTGCACACGCGTGTCGCCAAGATGAACAGCAGGTAGCGTGTGTGAAATACAGCAACATTGGGGGAGATAAAACACAGACAAGATTAACCGATTTCGAGGAAAATTATCTCAACGGAGGCCAAAATTAAGCCTCACCCACTTTGCCAAAACCAAAAGAGAATGAAAAGCTAATGAAGCTAATTACAGCATCATTGTGGGAGGTTACAGCCTTGTCTGAAAGAGGCTTAATCTGAGGGAAACTGCAGTGCGGAGGCTCGGATCCGTACCTGCCCTCGCTGTGCAGTAAGTGCACTAATTAAGGTTGGTTTGAGCCTACAACAATCCCAGTTAGCTCACTTAAAGGGCGAGGGATTCCGGGGTTTAACACAACCCCCGATAAAGACTTTGCAAGTAGGACGCTGAGTAAATATGTGTGAGGCCCAGCTGGAAATAGAGAGTGTGTGAATTTCCAGGTAGACAGGTGACTTCTTTCTTAAAAAAGTACCTATTTGGCTTCTTCAATGGCCGCGGTCGAGACACACCCTCACTCCCAGTTGAGCTTATTATTTACGACCTAATTATGTGAGCGTGTCAGCGAACGTAACCGGCTCCTCGCCCTAAATGTCATAATACTCTCGTGGCTGAGTTTGTACATGCAGACCTTCTGTTTCCAAACCGTGTACCATTTAACCACAACTTCTCGAGACACACTGGGTTGTTTAGCCTGCACTTTTTCTCCCCCTGCTCAGCCCATCAAGAATGCAACGGATGAGGCAGAGGAGCACACGCCGTGAATAAAAATACAGAAACAACATGAGTTCAGGACTGGCAGGACGAGGAGGAGTGCGTTTGAACAAGTTCCCCTCCTCCTCATCAGTGCGCCGGCCTGAGCGGGCCTGCCAGGTGCCAGAGCTGAGGCCCTATTAAAAAAAACAAGCTCAGCTAGTTGGAAAAGATCTGTCCTCTCACCTCAGAAAACAACAACCCCGCTCACCCCGACAGAGAGACAATCAGCCGTGCGCTACTCAGGGTGAGGCGGCAGTGACCCAGCTTGCCGGGATGAGGACGGTTCTACACACTGATGAGCACTTTCGCAGACATCAAACGTGGGCGCCGCAGACCTCCCTACGACCCTCCCGTGCAGCCTTGTCTCCTGCTCTCTGCTTTTATTTGAGGTTGATACGGTCAGACAGATCGGCAAATATCGATCATGGCGCGCTTGGTAAAATTCTCCCACCAGGTTTGAGAGGTGATTACAGGCTCTGGACCCAGCTGATGCAAACCGGGTGTGTATGTGTGCACATTCAGGTTTTTCTCCTACCCTACCTGTCAGGCAGGGCCAAGGAGAGCAGCTCTATATTCCTTGGTTCGAGTGTCTCCAATCATCTGCGGAAGAGAGACATCTTTAAAGAAACATCCGGGCAGGACAGGCAGTCAGGCACAAGGTAACACGGAAAATAGGTTATAAAGCCCGGCGAATAATGCATGTGAATCCCAATCATCGAAATTCAAATGATTTGGATGCATCCCCAACCAGCCCTCCTCTCCTTGTCTGCCTTCTGTCGAGGCCTCAGAACTCACCAATAGGATTGGAGGGAAACAGGCTGCAGATTCAGAGGGTTTGCATTAGGAATGGCCCGTTATTAATTAAGCTTGTGGGGTAGTTTTTTGACAGCGGCTCCCAAGGCAGCGAGCAGAGTGGATCTTGGCGCTGACCTGGCCCAGCAGGGGTAGAAGCTGTGTCTTTGAGGTGGTGGTGAGGGGAGGCAGCAGGGTAGAATGGGTGTAGGGTGGGAGAAAAAGAGAAGGAACAGGAGGGGGGGAGGCTGGCTCCATGCCGACAGCCAGGCATGCCACGTCTGCGTGCCCGCTTTGAAGTGTCACCTTGAGGGAAGAGCCGATGGCCGGGAAGCCGGGAGGGCGGGAGACGCGGAGAGGAGTGGCACGGTTGGCATTGCCAGACATGGTGCTTTAATATTGCATGGGCTCCCGTCCATCTCTCTACACACTCAGGACATTCCTTCTGCTTGATTTAGTTTGAAAGTAGATCTTTGTTTTTTGTTTTTTTTTCTTTCTCTCTCGCCGTGCTGTGGCTCAACACCTGTGCCGGTTTTGTGCTCATTCCTGCCTGAACAAATGTCAAGCTCTGCCGTCAGAGGAACTTAAACAACCTGCGTTATGAAAGTTGACAGTGTTGCATTTGGCCCGCCGACTGATGCAGAGCTAACGCATATGGCTAATTATGATAATCATACGTCAGTCATCTTTATCTTCTCTGGTCAATCCTAAAATAGACTAAGAAACACAGACATTTGAAATCAGTGCAGTAAAAATATTTGTTTAAATAAGAAAGCAACCTAATTGAACCGTCTGTGCTGTGAATTAACACAGAAATATATTTTTTTTTCTACAGTGCTGAACAAAGAAAGTGAAATAATAAAATGATGTAGCTATCAAAGACTATCAAGAGTAAAATCTGGATTTAAAAATCTGCACAAGAATCAACACTGGGCTTCTCAATTGTTATAAGAAAATAATAATCAGTTATGTGCTGAATTATTTTATTAGAGAAGGTATATGATTATCTTTGTCTAACACTGATTAATGTACGTGTGCCTTATTGGCTGAAAAATTCCACGAATATTCACCACGGTGCTGCTAATTGCTAATCCTGCTTTCATCATTCCATCAAATAGCACCTTTCTTCAAGGAAATTAAATCATATTACCGGGGAATAAACTTAAACTTTTATTATTTCTCTCTCGTCGCACCGCATTCGCCTGACCTGCTGCCAGCACAGTTACAGAGCGCGGCGGAGAATCAAACATGGCGTTAGTTTGAGGAGATGCATGAGAGGGAGTTTATCAACAGAGGCTTGCAGAAGGAGGTGTTTTGAAGTGAGGAAAAACGTATTAAAAAAAAAAAAAAAAAAACACTCACACTGCATGCACTTTCTACCCACTTTAACAACCGTCCCAGTTCACAAATAGCAGTTTTAACTCCCCTGATTAGCACTGACATCTGCAGCCTTTCATCTCTCCCTCCATCTTGTTTTTTTAATCAGATTAACCCAAACGGGCATCCTTTAATGGCCTCTTTTTTTTAGGAAAGCTGAAAGAGGAGAGATAATTAAAATAATTAAACCGCTGGGACCGGTCTGTGCATGCTCATCTCCTGCTTCTTTCTTTTCTTCTCGCCTTTAAGTTTTGATTCTGCCTCGCTTACTGATTCAAGTAGCACAGAGAGAGAAAGACTCATCATCCTCACTTAACTGCATTAAGTTGACTCTCGGAGGTCCAATTTTTTTTTTTCCTCCGAAACCAACAGCCAATGTAGGATCTGATCTTTAGGTGCATGTCAGCCATCTGAAAGTGGAAAAGGGGGTCGGGCACATTTCTAAACAGCCTTTATGGAGCATATTTATTTAGTCAGTGAGTGTGTTTTGCATAAGACCAAAGATAAAAAAGGAGGAAAAAGTATCCTCTTTAATGATTATTTATTCATGGACTTTTAAGCTTTTAATGAGGACAAATGAAGCCGTTTTCCAGAGTGTCAGTATGTAGTATGCTTACCAAAAATATTCTTGTTTAGCATTTTCTTTTGCACTGCGTGTCCATGAGGAATAAACACCAACATTTAAATAAAACTAGGATTTTGGAGTGAGACTTTGAATAGATCAGTTTATCTTGATCTCACATTAATATCAAATTTCCCACAAGTTTTAATTAGACTCTGTGATTAAGATTATGACTTATTAATTCCCAGTAATCCTTGTAATTGAAGCTAAATTGATAACATGTAATTGTTGACCACTGCATACAATAACATGGTTCATAAGAGTCTAGATGCTTTTCAGAGTAAAGTTCCAACTTCTTATGAACTAAAATTCACACGCAACAACTTTATCAATCACTGACCTCCTGAACCTGACAAATATATTCTCCTTTATATCAATTATTCAAACCTGTGTAATTTATTCTCATTTATATGAACACATATGTCGTACGTTTGTATCTTCTAACTTCTACACCGACACCCTGAGCTTTAAAAAAAAGTAGGCTATACGGCAACGTCTGAGTTATATTTTGCATCATAGGTGTACATACATTATATTGAATATGATAATTACACGCCTTCAGACGAATTCAAACTTTACTTCCTGTCAAAAAGAATCTAATGAATTCTTGCATGAGGATTTTACCAAGAGCATGAGCCCCGACATCCTCCTCATAGCGCAGCCACAACTTTACACAAGCTCGGATGTCTTTTTCCCCCCCTCATACACTTTCACTTCATTCAGATCATTTTCACAGGGCTTCATTTCAAGTTGGCACAAAAAAGGAAAGAATCCCTTTGCTGGAAATACTTAAGATTTATATTTAAATTTTCATGGAATCTTTGAGAACATTGAGGAGCAATTTCACATTTGCACTGACATCTAATTTCTCAAGTAGCGTCTGAAAGCACAAATTGCCAAGGATTCCCTATGTGCCCAATTATCCTGCATCAATTTCCTTGACCCTGTGGAATGCTGGTAAATTAATCATACCACTTTTTTTTTTTGGACTCTCATGAAATACATATGCAGGCGTTTGATAAACTAATCATACTTGGTCGGTTATACTCACAAAAAATGATACAGTCCCGGAAGCAGGATGAGAGTTAACATCGAGTCCTGACTGAGAACTGCTGATAAAACACACTCAGTCACATGTTTACATACACAAACCACACACAGGCTTGAAAAACACAAACACAACATGACGACACTGTTTTTTTCCTATGTACACGTTTATTTAAAATAAACTCAAATAAATGGAAGATTTATTAAGGCATATATTTGTGTTTGAATGTGTCTGAGGGTTTGTTTTAGGCATCGTTCTGGTTTATTGACTGTTAGCTTCTCAGAGGGTCTGTCTTTTTTCACTCTCCTGATATTTCCCTTAAAATAAGTAAACTGAGATGTTAAAGAAAAGAAGTACGGGATGGGAAATGTTACATAATATATTGACCTTAACAACATCATCAAGGATCTAAATCATCCTCAATCATGTATTTTACCAGGCCGTCTTACCTGTTGATGGAAAATGACTGCAGAGTTTGGCCTCAGTTTTTGGAGCAACAGTGCCCTCTGGTGGGAAAATAACAGACAGACAGACAAATAGCAATAAATTACACATTATGGAAACAGGGACCACTAATGAAACAAAAGATCGGAAATATACTCATCTTCTTTTTAGGAAAAATGGGATGAAAAAGATAGCGGTTTTTAGGAATTAAAAAACAAAACACTGTAGGTATAGAGGTTATGAATAGGAACTTATTTCAACTGTCATGAGTGACACTTTTTCATGAATAACAGCATAAAAGGTGCCACACACACACGATTAGCCTAATGAAACAATATCTTAACTTTCATTAAAACCAATATGAAGTCTATATGATGCTCTGAGTTTTCAGGATTTGTTTTAGTGTCCCATTTTTCTTTGGCATCAACAATAACTATCATTATGTATTTGTTTGAAAATTGGACATTCAGACTCACCTGTGTCTACTGCAGAAAGGAAATTGGGCGTTTTTCAGAGAGTTTGATAACAACACAGATATTGTTAATAACTAGCTAGCTTAGTTTACTTTAGCTTAGCTTAGTTTAGCGCCGAGAGATGGAGCATTGGGAACCAGCTAGCCTGACACCAGGCTCTGTCCGCAACAAGCTACTCAAACACCCCAACTAGCACCTTGCAAAAATAGTGTGGTACAGTACCGGTAGCTTCTATAAAACAACCCTCCAACGTGTTATAATTGTATGGATAAAATAAGTAAACTGGTCAGGCCAGCACTTAGTTTGTATGCTAAGCTAACAGCCTGTTGGCTTTAGCTGCCTAACTGCTATCAGCTAGATCATGAATAATGTGATGGTACACTCCTGAAGGAAAGATAAGCTTAACATTCCTTCCTAAAACTACACTTATTTAGAAAGTAACTTAACTGTAAAGTTGTCCATGTAGGTACATATACAACCCTATTATTACCTCCCTTTGTGTCTATTTACTTTTACAGATGTAATGTGTAGCCCTGTTGAACTTATACTGAGAGGTGTTCCTAATATTTTCTCTACCCCGAGTTCACCTTGTAATGGTCATAATAAAGCCTCCAAAATATATTAAGACCTCGCTCAAACAAGTTCAATAAAAGCTGAACAATCCTCATAAAAGGAGGATTTATTGAAGGACTGTTGTATATACTGTTAGTAAGCCTCGATTACATTCAATCTATGATCATGAAAGAGTTAGATGTTATCATACTGGATTACTTGGAATCAGAGGTTTGACAGTCTTGCTTGAAATGACTAAAACAAGTTGATCAATTTTTCAGCTGATTAAATGTTCAATGAATTTTCTTGTTTTGTTCCGGCTCTAATATCTGTGCTTATATGTTCAAAGAAGATCAGTCCTTGGAACATTGGATGACAGCAACAAAACAGTATTCAGAATTGTAGTGCAAAACATTGAAGACGATCTTTATTGTTCACAGTTAAACACAAGCCACTGCTTTAAGAAATTCCTATTTGCCATTTCATCCTAGATTCTCCAGCTCTGGTCCGAGTCCCGGTTTCTTGAGTTTGTGCCGATTGTACCTTCTGTCTTGGTTTGCTGTAGTTTCTATGTTTGGCATTTAAAGTGGATTGTTGAACATGCTTTAGATAGCGAGGCAGAAGGAAATGACAGTAGGAGTTCCAGGTGGACAACAGGATTTAGACTTCTAATACTCAGAAGATACGAGAAAAGTCCTCATCTGTCAGACCTGCAGGAAGGGAAACCGATTGGATGCACAACATGATACAACACTTCTGTTTACAGATGTTTGAATTCAGCCAGCAGGCAGAAGTTCCCATCGCACACTTCAAAAACTATCAGCTGGCAGTCTTGAAGATAAAATGCTGATATTTATAGCTTGGTCACGAGGCAGGCCAAATTTAGGATATGTGAGCATCCTTTGATTGAATAAATAAAAAAACTGTGGAATTTATAAAAAAAAAAAAAAAAAAAAAAAAAAAAAAAAAAAAAGGGCATGAACTTCCTCCTTCAAATTTCACACTTTCCATCTTTGCTGAAAAACAAAAATGAACATTTCACCGGAAAAAAACAAACAAACATCTAATCTTCATCTCTGATGTAACAAATACTCACATTCTCAAACATTTCAGTAAATGGTGAACGCCAACGCAAGAGGTAGCATCTCCGGCTCTCCTCGTGTTTTGTGTCTGATTAAACTAGAAACAGTAGTGTTTATTTCTTTAAAAAAAAAGAAAAAAAAAAAAAAGAAGGGTCAGTGCTTAAATTACCAAAAGAGCATTATCTTGTGTACACCTGGTGTTAGCCACTAGAGCTGAAGATTCAGGCATTATTGCCGAAGTTGAGATGTCTGTTTCTGGAGGTTTCTGCCTCCACACCCAACGCGATAGAGATGACACCTCTTTGTGAAGTCCAATTTGAACGACAACTTGTCCTCCCAGACACAATGTCCCTGAATCCACAGACCTCGCTGTGAACATTTCTCATCGATGTTACTCGGCCTAACAGACACTGTGTTTGGAAAGACAACCTGCATGCGAGTTCTTTTAAGTACCCATTTAATTTTTTTTGTAATTTGTTACACATTCAACCTCAGAATCACAGTGTCACTTCGAAGTCCATCACATCCTGCCAGTGTATCTTGAAGCATATCTGTCATAACCAATTTCAGAAAATCTAGTATGTCCACTGTTAACACAGAACTTCATGAGAACTTCAGGGGAATGAAATAGTCTTTAACAGAAAAAAAAAAAACAGAAAAAAAAAGAGGGAAAATCCTGTTGTCCACTCAGAGGAATGGAACAAATAACACTGAATTCCAAGAGTTGCTGACTTAATACTCTTAACTGATTTGAAGATCCTCTCATTCGTTTAACTTCAGTCTCTCCTTCATCCTGCGTGTCCCCCCCCCCCCCCCCCCCCCCCCCCCCCCCCCC